>JAJMJU010000046.1:0-42718 GCA_030563705.1 Australozyma bambusicola | reverse complement strand
GGAAGTGGTGGAGTCATCCCAGTAGCTAGTAGACGTCACAAGTGGAGTTGGAATCTCAATCTCAACAGTGTTGGTAGTCGAACCGGTGACAGTGGTTGTTCCAGTGACAGAACTGCCCCAGGTGATGGTGTCAGTAGTAGTCGACTTAGGAACCTCAACGACCACAGTGTTTGTTCCACCAGGACCAGCCATGATGGTAGTGGTGGAAGTGGTGGAGTCATCCCAGTAGCTAGTAGACGTCACAAGTGGAGTTGGAATCTCAATTTCAACAGTGTTGGTAGTCGAACCGGTGACAGTGGTTGTTCCAGTGACAGAACTGCCCCAGGTGATGGTGTCAGTAGTAGTCGACTTAGGAACCTCAACGACCACAGTGTTTGTGCCACCAGGAACCAGGATGGTTGTGGTGGAAGTGGTGGAGTAGTCCCAATACGAAGTGACTGTGGTTGTGGGAGCTTTGATTGGAGCAACAGGAAAACTTCCCAGACAAGTGATACATTGAGATGGTACACCATTTGAAGGTGGTGGTCCATTGTACTGGATTCCGCCGAATAATCCTAGGTTGTAATCGGTGAGCTGGAAATTATTTGGATCGTAGCCTTGGCCAATGTTAAAATTTACGGCAAAGACACCAAAAGAATATGATATAGTCAAAATACCCGAAGAAGGATCGTAGTAGTATTCGGAACAGAGTTTTGATGTGATAATTGTGTTTCCATTTCCAAAGCCATACACCATGAAGACGGGGGCAGTAAAAGCCGGAAACAAAGCCATAACTTCGATCATCGACGATGAATCAGAAAGATAGATATTTTGCTGGGGGCTGAAAAGCAAGTTGTTACATGTTAGCAGCAATTTAGAATTTTCACCAACCGTAATACAGCCACCACCTGTGATGGAAGTTGATTGCAACCACCAAGTGTTGTACAAACAAATACCACCTGAGTTGCTTATAGTCAATATACCGTCGGGACCTAAGAGTTGATGTAATATAGCTGTAGCATATGTGCCACCATCAGCCCTTTTAAGTATAAGGGAGCCTTGATTGTTCCAAGAAGTCGCACCTGTAATTTCAAAGGAACTGTCAATCACACCTCCAGGTGAGACACCCAAATACATCTGACCCGTGTTCAAAAACAGTAGGGCGTTAATTGTGTAAATGGACAATTGTTGTGTGGTAAAGGAGTTGAAAGCAACAAGGCCATTATTAACAAAGTTACAATTCTGGATATTCACATCAAGTATTAAGCACTGATTGGAGGTACTCGTAACAAACCATTCACCATCAATGGTGATATCCCCAGTTATAGATGTTAACGAATTGTCGACAATCGAGTAGTAGATGCCATTTACGACGTTGAGGCCCGAAAAAATGTTGATATTAATCAAAGTATCATCAACTGTGTTTTGTGTAATAGTGACGGCATGGACGGTGGAAAGAAGCCAATAAATGGCTGTCAACCATGACCACTGCCAGAGTTTCATTTTAGTTTTATCACAAATTTGACACAGAGTAAGGTCAAAAAGTTGGAGAGACTGGGCATTTTATATGGACATGCTAGAATTCCTCTAAAGATCTGTTAAAGAGAACGGCTGCAACTTTTTATGCACTACGTGCATGATTCATTACCTTTTAAGGTTCTAATACGAATTAGAATACGCATGATTCGTGCGACCTGCCAATAGTCGCCTTCCTAAAGAAGTTGAATATGAAAATCCACTTGAGTTCTCTTCCACAATGAAAGAATTTCAGTCGATAGTGATAAACTTGCGTGGAAGTTGTCGAAAATTTGGGATTATTAACTTAGCAATTGCAGAAAGAAGGCGTCGCAGAATTCCTTGCGAAGCTACTAACCTCCGTAAAAAACCTGCAGGTCTGCATGTAAGTATAACGGCCAACGGGCATCATGCACATCGGGCAATAAAAGTGTGAGAACCCACTTAGACTATGGATATCCGTGGTAATGAAAGGATTAAAGAATATTCGAAATTTGAGCTTGTGGATGTATAGGGGGATTTTGTAAATCAGTTAGATTCTCAACAACGGAAGAAACCTTGAGTCCCAATCTTGAGGGAGTCCGTTTCAGCCCAATATTTTTCAAAGGAATTTGGAACTGCTGTAGTAGCCTGTGCCCCTCGTTTTAGTCGAGTGTTAAACCAGGTTAAGCGTCGGCCAAGACTTTAATTCCTGTATATAGCTTGACATCTCCTGAGTGGTGAACTTGTCAAAATGTTTCAATGATTGAGAAAAGCCTTGGCAAAACACTTTAGAGAAAATCCTGAACGTTGAAGGATTTTTCTTTGTTGGTGCTTCAGAAGTTGACGTTCTTTTCTTTGTTTAAGCTCTGCTTCTACTTTTCATCTTTCTGCAGGTCATAAAATTAGCGTGGAATTAGAGTTGAAATACCCTGCATATTAACTTTGTTCGCCGATAGTAATCACACTCACCGTAAAACTTTTTTATACGTCTGCGGGACCTCTTTTTGGTTTTCTGAAGGTGCTTTTAGTCTTGTGGCCCCAATCTGGAATGTAGTGCAGAACTTCCAGGAGTTAAGGGATATCTATAAAGGAGAATATGAAGATACACACATCGGGATTACTTCGTAGTTTTATTTATTAAACTTTCTGTAAAATTCCCATATTCAAGGCGCGTTGCATTCTAACTGATTCTTCTGGTTTTTTAGCACTTTTAGATTTCTCTTCTTTTTCTTGTAAGCTAGGTTCATAGTAGTTATTTTAAGGTAAATCCTTCTAGAAACTAGGAAGAACGCTCGCACAAAGTATGCTATTGTTTAAAGTCTTAGATTAGCTAAGACTTCGATGGCAAATGCTCCATTGTCATATGCAATGAAATAAAGAAGCGACATTGAGTTTTGATCCGGTTCAATATTGTGGTAAGACGAAATCATTGATGCAATTCTTTGGAATGTACCTCGGGCCGCCTCATACATTTCCGAAATTGTATATCGCTTCAGAAGATTTGTGCATGGCGGTTAAGCCTCGTATAAGTTGGTAGACATGTGTCAAAGGAGAAGAGCGGCGTTACTTTATTGAAATCACAGGCTTGTACATAATTTCAGCTTTCATCCAGATGTCGGATGTTTCTTTTAAAAACTCTTGATTGAAGTGAGATATAACATATTTGGGAATGAATTGAGACCGAATTACTCGACAACTAATTGGCCTCAAATCTTCTTAGTATTTTTCGGCTCCTCCGGTAACTTCTACCTCAATTAAAAAAAAATTTTAGCTATTTCATTCCTTTTCCCCCGCCCCACAGCCGGGCAAGGAACGCTTGAGGCGCTCGAAAATTCTAAAATTTCACTTGCATTATTTATCATCGTTGCGAAATAACTACGTCAGGCATAGTTTCAGGAATTCTTTATCCCGAAACTCAACTGCTTCGCTGACTTGTTCCCCGTTTGAGAGGCTTCGCTACCAGCTTTGCCATTTGGGTGTCGGGACTTAAGGATTCGCTATAAATTGAACAAGAAACTGCAAGTTGACTTTTACATTTATTGGGTTTTAAGTAAAGTCTTATTTTTGGATAGTCTTTGATCAAAAAGTTCATAGATAAAAGCTTCGAGCTAACTTCACGCATCAGAATTTTCGAAGTCACGATTTAGGAGTAAACTAGAGTGGATTCTGCTTTTATTTCAAAATTTTGCTGCGAATAGGCTTATTTGTTTTGAGATCTTCGCTGCACATGACGTAATGATTTACTGTGAGTACATGGCTTCACTTGTTTACAATCCAAGCAAGGCTCGACGTAATTGAATCATCATTATTGCATAAGCCTCTCCACTGGTAATGGATAATTCCTATTGGTTACTCGATACCTAATTGAAGGTTTTTGCATTCTGATCTGTATTCAACTATCTCGAAAATGTCGGCACTCGACTTCCCATTCTGTTAGTCATTCTATTGAAGCTCATCCCATCAATCTTAACATCACTTCTTTGTTAATACAGTGATGTTCCCACTAGTGCTGACTTCCAACTATTAGGGCTAGGCCAACAATGAAAACCCTTCCTCGTAGTAATTTAACCACACGAATGAATCTCTATTTTAAATTAAGCGCTTTAATTTGCTCAATTAAGCCCAATTACTACAACGCTAGGAGCGATATTTGTCGTCTGTAAATGAAATTATAAGCAATCAACAATGCTTGTAATTTATTCAATAGCGATTCCGGAAAGGAACTTATCAGACATGGTTAGAAGTTCATGTAACAATAACGGATGCCAGGAATTTCCAACATAAATATCTGTTTTGTTTCATATCATCATCGCAGCACGCATTCCGTATGATGACCCCTTTCACCTCGATGCTATTCCCTTTAAAGAAGCCTCTGTCTTCCGATTCGCTCATGCAATTGCCAATGAAGCGGTGAAATATTACGTGGTAGCTTTAACTCTGATTAACTTATGCTAGTGTTTTCAGCGAAAACATATCTCAGCGATCCCGTTCCTGTTTTCTAAATACGCCTGGAGGCTAACTAAAGGTTTTTCAATAGACAGTAAATCGACAGTAAATCGACAGCAAGGGGATACCGCTGGTTGCAGCAATATCTTTCATTCATTTTTTTTCCATAAATGATTCTTCGATTTAAACACCTTGCCGGTACCTCACACCTTGTAACATTCTTGTAAGTGTCTCGACATTTGCGGATATCTATCGTTTTCGCAGTCTCAACTGACCCCCGGACTCATTTTATTTTTATTTATTGAAATGCCTCTTTTTATAATTGTGGATTTTTTACACTGTGTTACCGACAGTCCCAGGCAAAGAGCATATTCACATATTTTGTGTGATGCATCTCTTCACCATGAAAACAAAAAAAACAAAATAAAATCCGAAGCTCGATGAAATCAACAAAAGGCCACCATTTTGTTAAAAGCTTATAAAAGATGTACCAATTTTGTTGGTTCTTTTATTTTCTGCGCGTTAGGGACTAATTGAACATAGACCTTTGTTTTTTCCAACAAATTTTCTCTATGATAAGAAGATAATATGCTCATAGAACGACAAAACCGTCAATAGTTAATAAAAACAAAGACTCAGAGATTCATCTAGTCCTATTGTTCACATGCCACAAAACAAATGGGACGTATGCGTTTTAATTAGGGCGCCCAAGCAAAATACAGGAAAGCAAATTGCTAATAGGATGGTGTCTGAAGTGTAAGAAGGGATTTTAAGCATAGCTTTTTAGGCTGTTATAGAATGGGTTTTCTCGAGCGTTGTGACGAGAAGAAACTTGCAGCCACTCTGTGGTGCGTCTGACATCTGAAACGCGCTCTACGCACCACGCACAATCGTGACAACCATAGTTAAGCAACCGCATACACCCCATAAACTCACGATACTATCTTATTTCTGAACAATGGCGCGCCGAAATGATACAGCGGCATTAGCGGCACCGATAATATCTACAATCAGCAATCAGATCCCAACGAAAGAACTCTTGTTGAGGCTTCAAAAGATCGCTGACACCCTCTCAGCAGTGGATCAAAACGACGCTGTGCTAGATGGTTACAAGTCGATAGCGGAGGATTTAAGCAACAAAAAACTTTTGTTCCATAAAAATGTTGGCATACAAGCTTACGCTTGTTGTGCCATCACGGATATCCTTCGAATATTTGCCCCAGATGCACCTTTCTCTCCTGAAACACTAAGTGGAATCTTCAAAGCGTTCTTTGCTCAATTTTCACATCTATGGAATGAAGAAAATGCTTTCTTTCAACAGCAATGCTATATTCTAAAGCGAGTCGTCGAGGTGCGTTCGGTGGTGCTCATAGCAGATCTTCCAGATTCAGAGAAACTAACTGTTCTCATGTTTGAGACGATGTATTCCCTTGCCGGCAAAGGATTTCCATCTAGACTCGAGCCGCTCGCTGCTGAAATGCTCTCAGAAACCATTTCAGAAGCCGATATTGTGCCTCAAGCTGTAGTGACTCTTTTACTAAAGAAACTTGTAGTGCCTGCTGAATACCCAGTTGCAAGAGGAGAATCAAATATTTCAAATATCGCATTTCTGTTGTCTCTCTCTATCTGCGAAGGAAATGTCGATAAAATGGCCCGCCATGTGGCGCAATACTTTTCGGAGATGCTTGATGCAAGCGTATCTCAAAACAAAACTGGGGCTTCAGACCAAAAAGCATCCAACGCCGCTCTCGAAAAGATACACAGCTCTTCAGTTTATATTTGGACGCATGTACCTGAACTTCTTAGCTCTGTCATGGGCTTAATAGGAGATGAATTGAATTCAGATAGCGAAAAGATTCGCTTATTGTCCACGACTTCCATTGGCTGCATGCTAGCATCTTCTCCCTCCAATGGAGCTGGCTCTTCAGTAACAAGATTTGTGAGCTTTCACAAATCTGCTTGGGTCAATTGGCTAAATAAGTCATCGGACATCTCTGCTATCGTCCGGGATGGCTGGGTCCAGCAAATAGTTCCTATTTTGTCTACTCAAACATTGACCACTGACTTACTGCGAGAGCTTTGTAGCGGCCTTTCGAAGTGCTTATTGGACAGCAGTGAGAAGGTTCGACTCACTACTTGCAAGTCTATTAGATCATTACCTATCGTCATATTTATGAATAAGGTTTGCACAGCAAGTACTTTAGAATCGTTAATTCTTTTATGTCGAGAGAAGCATGTCGATACAAGATACGAAGCAATCAACTTTCTTGCCGAGCTTTACAATTTCTTTATGGATCGAAAGTTGCTGCAGAAGGTGATTGATTTCGGGAGACTTGATGATAGTGCTATTGAAAATGTCGAGAAATTGATACAAAATTCTGTTCCAAATTGCATTATTCAGTTGATTTATGTGAATGATAAGCTACTCACGGCCACCGTTGATGTTGTTTTATTCGAGCAATTACTCCCATTCATTGATGATCCGGTGATCCGTATGTCACGCATTTGCTCTTTTTACAAATCATTAAATCCTAGAAGTCGAATGGCATTCAAAGCGATAAACAGCAGACAAAAAAAGAGCGTGGAGGTCCTTCTCAAATTCGTAGATTCAGCAGAAGAGTATGCGCTTGATAGTTCTTTACAAATGGAGAACAAAGAAAACGCAGCGACGGACATCAAGGAGCGTCGAGATAAGTTGTTGTTCGATACCCAAAAAATTATTCAATGGCTTGTCGCTTCGTTTCCGGGAGGTATTCATAGTTTCGACTGCATTGATCGGCTTTACCACCTCAGGAACTTGAGGCTAATTAATTTATTGAAAAACAGCATTAATTCGCAGCTGGATTACAAATCTGTAAAGAATTCTATCAAAGAAATTCTTTTAAAAGTGGCTGATGACAAAGCGCTCAGGATCGAGGGCGAGCCTTTCCGCATCCTGACCACCGACATGATATCCAATCTTAAGTTGCTCCTTTATAGAAGCTCTTTTATATTGTACAATAAGTCAAACGTCGGGCAGGCCATTCAGTTTTGCACTGACACCACCTCACAGTTTCATGATGCTTCCAATGAACTAATCACCGAAATTTCCAATATCTTTCCGGCTTCGTTTAGATTCCATTCGCGAACTCTTGTTGACATAATCATAAAGTGCGAGGACGCCATGAAAAGTATCACGCTTTTACGTGCATTTTATTATCTTGGGAAGAAATTTAGTGATTGCTTGCCGACAGATGAAATTTATACAAAGCACTTCTGTAAGATCGCCACAGAGGGCACTTCCTCACAAGCGAAATACGCGATTAAGATCTTAGGTTGTTATGACAAAGAGGCGGCTAGGTCCTTGACCGAAAAGCTCTTACCGTTGAATTCGGAAAGCTCGGCAACAAAAATTTGTGCTGTTGCAGAGTTATATAAGTTCGAAAGTCAGCAGCTAATGAAGGATTGGAACAAGATTAGCAGTTTTATCATCGATGAAATTCTCCGTAAAAACGATTTGAAAGTCAATGAGTCAAGTTCAACTTTGACTTGGATAAATGACGATCAATTGAAAGAGTTTCCAGGAATCGACAAAAAAATTTGTGCTCTTCGTCTTGTCTTAAATCAAGTACGCTTCAATTCCGGTGAATTGCCAGTAGCAGACAAAGTCGTTAAATTGTTTTGCGCCATTATCTCAAACAACGGAGAAATCGTTAAGGTTTCTGCAAGCCTGCCTACGCCTAATTGCTACAAAGCTATGCTTCGTTTGACAGCCGGCTTAGGAATTCTCAAAATCGCGCAAACTCAAAATGTGAATTTAACGGTCAATAACGAAGTCATCACGAAGTTATCCAGATTGTTGTACGATGAAAACATCGAGGTGAGAAGAAGAATGTTTGGTGCCTTAAAAAAGCGTCTCTCGAAAAAGATTATTTCAGAACGCTTTATGCATTTGGTCTTTTTGTTGGGTCATGACCCTGATGAAGACTTGAGAAACGATGTCGTGAAATGGGTATCGTCGCAACATGCCAAGGCAGAGCTGAAGAACAGTATCCAATTTGAGAGTTCACTAGTAAGATTAGCCTTTTGCTTAGCCCAAGATGAGATGTTTAAGAAGCATTTTTCAACTAATGATTCCGGCGAACCTGAAGAGCAAGAGCTACAGGCATACGTCTATGCGCTGCGTTATATAAGTATTTACTTGGACTCTGTTGCAAAGGAAAGCAATACGTCGCTTCTTTACTACTTTGCCAGTAGAATCAAGCAGTACAAAACGGCAAACAGCTCTGGAAGTGCTACATCTTTGGCTGCAGAGAATCTTAACCTATACAGAATTGCCGAGTTATTCCAGCTCATGATCAAAGAGTACTCCGATATTAAGGGCTGGACTATACAGACATGGCCCGGCAAGCAAAATCTTCCTTCAGACCTTTTTATCCTAATCAACGACTATGAAGAGGCGCAGGACGTCATATCCAAAGTCTACATCCTGGATGCGGTTCAAGTGGAGTTAAGAAATTATTTTGCCAAGCCTGGCACAGTTAAGAGAAAATCTGTTCAGAAGCTTGCTCAAGCTGTCCCCAAAAAGAGGAAATATCGCAAACGTGCAACATCTGACGACGAATTGGAACTGGACATGGTTGTTCAACGTGCCACACGCAGGGTAAGTACTCGTGAAAGAAAAAAGGTCGTTTATCAAGAGTTAAGTGACGTGTCTAATAACGACGACAGCGAATCTGAGTGAGCCTGTATAAGTAATGAGAACGTAGTCGGTAAACATGTAGCTGTAGGTAGTAATTCCATAAAATTTAAGGTGAAATAGCGATCACTAACTCTAACTCAACTGCAAGCTCGCTACAACAATTAACTACTACAAATTATTCTTATCTTTCTAATCTATCAATATCAAAACCCTATGCAATAGTTTATGGCTCCATTTCCTTTAGTGAATTGTATGTTCCCCTTTGGTACAAATCTTCTCCTAAAACCTGCAATCGAGTAGCAGCAGCAAATGATTGCAGTGCGCCCAAAGCAGCAAAATCGGTAACCGCAAGTCGAAGTAGCTTATTGGATTGAGAATTATAGAAGCGCGCAAACTGTTCGGCAGAAGCCTCCCACCAGTTACACATTAACACATAGTGAACATCCGAGAGTAGATTTTTTTCTGTATTGAGTATCCTGGCGAGAAATCTCCATTGAGCTTCTTTCGAAAACATTGGGAACTTTCCAGTTGTTTCCAGGCGAGACATAACAGCCCACAATGAAAGAATTCCGCCTATTCTTTCCTCGTATTTTGTTTCCGGTTCCCAAACGTCGTCCAGGTGTTTCCAGCCCATGCGAACTCTGCCTTCATCAGTATCAATCGAGCAGGTATAACCAATAATTAAGGGGCATTTTTTTATAAATCTTGCGCTGAGGAAGTAATAAAGTCCCTCAATTTGCCTCAAGAGCTCAATGGTTAAGCGAGCCAAAGGGAGCGCAGCAGTCGGTTTGACGGTGACTTCGGTTTCTGCTTGGGACACAATGCACTTAGATACAAAATTAAGAATCCACTTATACGCTAGCGGCTCTGGTTTGCAGGCGAGAATTAGTTCGACAACCTGATCAGTGACAGTTGCGAGTTGTCTCCTAGAGTTCGAGAGCTGGCCGAATTTCACATTAATCTTTCGTTTGAGAGCTCCCACAGCCTTTTTGAGCGCCGGATTCTTTGCCAATTCTTCGACCACTGTAGACTTGATCTGGGGTATTCTATCCACATACTCCAATCTCTCCATTTCTACAACTGCTACCTTGGTGAACCCATGGTTCTTTTTCGCAGCTTCCTTTTTCTCTTTTTCTCGCAACTCTTTTTCTTTCTTCTCGCTGACCTCCTTTTCCTTTCTCTCCTTTTCAAGTTTTGCCTTTAGTTCCGCCTCCTCCTGAGCCTTGCGTTTGAGCTCTTCTTGGCGCCTGCGTTCCTCCTCTTGGCGCCTGCGTTCCTCTTCTCTACGGCGTTCCTCCTCTTCCTTAGTTTTCCGTTTGTGATCGCTGATGGCTGCAGACACACTCTGATGAAGGCGCTTTAGTTGCAGATCGAAGATATGGTCGATGGAGCCTAACATGCTTCGTCGCTGAGCATCCCCGTACGCCGCAACACTCTCGGAGTCTTTCTGAAATTGCAAAGCACTTTCGTCTTTTAGACTTAAGTTATCAAGATGCTTGAGAGACTCTGTAAGGGCGTCGAATGGTGTCTCTGTGAATTCTGTTGTTAATGGGGGAGAAGGTAGAGGTACACGAAGAGAGGGTCTATGATGTAGCTCAAGAATGGTTTCATCTTGAGGAAGTCCAAAGCGCATTATGTGGTCAATTGAAGATTGGGAATATGCAAGGGAAGTAAACGAAAGGTTTTAAAGATTGTATGTTAGTGTATGAGTGTATGGGAGTACTGAGTTATGAGATGGACAGAGGAAGAATAAGGGTGGTAAAAAGGCCGAGGGTATGAGTGAAAGTAAACTTATAGACATCTTCAAGGAATTTTCATTTAATGGATGAGTTGCTTTAAAGAAAAAAAAAAATGCTGCATGGTTTGCTTCTCTCGTCTTTCATCAAACTCACCAATCCCCACCAACATAACAGGATTACCACAACAAAAGCAAAAGAAAAAATAAAATTTTATCTGAAAGCCGAGCCATTTTCGTCCATTTTATAATTAGACAAATGCAAAGTCCTACTCTTCCCCAGATTTTTTTTAACTCCTAGCACAAACCTCTCTGCTCTATAAACAGGACTGAAAATTTCATTTTCATTCATCAGCATCCAATGTGGAAACAGTGCCTGCGTCTGTTCTCCACGACAGGGGTCCGCCTTGGCGGATACTCCACCGTTCAGCCCGTGCACCATCTTGTAAAAATCAATAAAAGTGCTTTGATGCCCAAGTACCAAGAGGTGCTTGTGCCCAAGGACGATATCGAGTCAGTCGGTTACAGACCCACCCAATTCGAGCAGGACCGTGTGGACGAGCACTACCGGAACTCGCTTAGAAGCGACTTGATGTTGTACTTCTATGAGCACGATGCCGAGATCGTTCCGGGCCAGAAACTCAGGGATCACGACCCCACCAACCCATACTCATTGTACCGTCACAAGAAGAAGCCCCGGGGATTCGGTCGTCCCACGAGGGACGTCTTGCCCATCGGCCCACAAAACGTCCCGGAACTCACGGGAATTGCCCTTAATTTATACACTAAGGATGCCTACGCACACAGTTGGCTCAACATCAGTTCTACGTTGCAGTTGGCCCAGATTACCAACGTCAAGCCCAAAAAGGTCAAGGGTCGCATGAATGATTTGAGTTGGAAGATCAGAAGAGGTAAACGTTGTGGTGCCAAGGTCGACTTGACCGGCGCCGACATGAACCAGTTCTTGGTCACTTTGACAGAGTTGGTGTTGCCTAGAATTAGAACGTTCAAGGGTATCAGCAAGACATCCGGTGATAAGTTCGGTAACATTTCGCTCGGTTTGAACCCAGAGGATGTCAAATTCTTCCCTGAAATCGAGCACTTCCAGGAATTGTTCCCTAACCTTTTCGGTTTCAACATCACATTTAAGACAACCGCCCGCACGGACGCTGCTGCCAGAGTGTTGTTGAGCTCGTTGGGCTTGCCTTTCGAAAACGCTCCCCGCATGTAAATAGTAATAGTAATGGAATTTGAGGATATATTCATTGGCTACAAGTAAAGCTTCGTCATGCAATCTAATTAAAAGGTATTGGAAATCTGTCACAAGAAACTCAGACAGCAATACGCTCTTCGTATTGAAAGCATATTTCTTAGGCTTATTAAAAATATCTTTGTAAGTTCCTCTACTACTGGAATTAATGGGAGCACCTGGCTCCATTCCTACTACACCAAATGATTAGAAGACATGGCAGGAACCATGGAGTGGGCATCAATATTAAGAGCCCCGTCCTCTACAACACCCTCGTTGATGCACTCCAGAATAATATAGTCCCAGTCGCTAGTGATTACAAAATACGTCTGGAAGACGGACACAAAGAGTAGCCCGATAATCATTCCGATCCACAATCCAAACAACTTCATCTCGAAATGGAACGCAACGAGAAAGGCAAAAGGTAAAGCCACACAGTAGTAGGACACAAGGTTCATTATACCACCAATGTGTTGTCTGCCCTGCCCACGCAAGATACCACCGGTGATGCAAGCCAAAAAGTCATTTATCTGGTAAATGGCACCGATGACAAGCACTTGGGAGGCGAGGTCAATGACAGACTCGTCACTGGTGTACAAAGAAGCGAAAAAAACCCGGAAGCGGTACAACACTAGCGCATTGAGCGTTCCCAAGACAAGTGCCGTGTACATGGCCGTCTTGGCGGCAATGATGGAGGCTCTTTTCGCAGCTGCACCGATATACCATGCGATTCTCGTAGACGCTGCGATAGAAAGGGCAAAGGGCACCTGGTATAACAAGACACAAGTGGTGGAAACAATGGACTGGGCTGCCAATGCGTCTGTTCCGAAAGTGGAGGCAGTGAAGGTGATGATTTCGAAGGCCAACCATTCAGCCTCAACCATAAGGACTCCCGGGATAGACAATTTGATCATTCTTTGCCAGTTTCTGAAATACGAGGCATGAAACAAGCTTTGTTGAGGCAAGCATTGGTATCCGTTTACATACAAGGTATAGCCTAGCAACATGAAACACATGATCCAATTCGTTGCGACCACGGATAATGGGGCACCAATGAAACCAAGTCCAATGTGACTATCCCAAACGAGCAAATAGTTCATCAAGGCATTGAGTGGGGCACATACCAAGAGCACGTACGTTGAGGCGTGGAAGATACCCTGGGACTGTAAGAAATGCTTCAAGTTCTCGAACACAATAAAACCAGGAATTCCAAATGCAAGAATCTGCAAGTAGTGGCTTGCATAGCCCACCAAGTCAGATTTATCAGAGCCTACAAGCCTGAGAAGAAGCGGTTGCGAGAAGAACACCCATAACACAAAGATAGGGATGTACATCAACATCAAGAGATAAGTGCACCGCACAAAGTACAAGCCTACTGTTCTATAATCCTTACGACCATATGCCTGAGCACATAGCGTGTCAAGACACGTGGAGACACCTTGAATAATGGCGTACCCACTTATGTTGGCGGTCATACTGGACAAAGACACCGCCGCCAACTCCACGGAACCCAAGCGGCCCACCGAAAACACCGAGGCTACCGTGAGCGAGTACTGCAAAAGAAATGTAACGATCAAGGGCCCAGAGTAGCGCATCAATACCTGTGCCTCGGTAGAGACATCTGTCCGAGGTTCATTGATAAGAGATTTGGAATGCACCGACAAGATCTCGTTGACATCGCCCAAGGTTGATGCGGTGGACCTCACGGGGTATATACCATCATTCAAGCTTGTTCGTGAAACCTTGGCGGTTAGGACAAATTGTGACGGGATCTTGTTGGTTCCCACAGACACAATCGATGCTCTTCTCAGTTGAACATAGGCGATGATATCGTTTTCATTGACCTCTTGTGACGTCGAATTGCGACGAGAACCCAAGAGAGAGAGCCGCTCATTTTCGGGTCGGTCAGACATGGGAGTGGTTGGTTGAGTTGGTGGAAGTGGGAATTGAAGGTAGAAGGAGTGGTGTTGGTGAAGGCGATTAGGCGTGATGACTCTGGGGTTATGACCGCGTACTTTTTCCTAAAGGGGAAGGAAAGCGGTCTGGAAAGGGAATTGAAGAAAAAAAAATTACGAATTGCGGGTGAAGTCTTGCGGGAAGCATTGGGTGAAGTTTTGTTGTGTATTGTGGGTGTAACTGATAACTGTTGGACGGTTAGGATACTTCGGAAGGTTGACAGAAGACAGGTAATTAAGGGAAAACGCCGTCAGACACAGGAAAAGAGGTGTATTGCATCGATGGCTTGGGCTCATGACCGTTTAAGCGACTTGATTTTAGAACGTTTATTTATCAATACAGTGTAGATAAGCGTAGAGTTGGTGCAGGTCTCGTAAAAATAGGAATCGTAACCTTCCTCAACGGTCGAGGGGTTAGAAGAGCAGATTAGGAAACGTGACGCAGGCTGCCAACCCTTCAGCTACTAAGGATGAAATTTCTAATAAATCCATTTAATATATATCTAAAAATGGGACCGCGAGAAACAATTGTCCATTAAACTGTGATTTGTACTTTGTAAATATTACGCAAACAGAAGTCTGATCTGTTATTGCATGCATTTCTGGCTACTTCTTAGAAAAAAAAAGCCTTTATATTTTACGAAAGAATTCACGAGTTCATGGTGCAATTCCTTCTATAGCACCCATTCTAAGTATTCTCTACCTATAGCGCCTCAACAATACAGCGCTATTGCACTATGTTCAACACCACCTAACGCCATAAAGACCAAAAAGACTAAAACTTTCCGCGCATCAAGTTCACCACCATATCCTTGCCAGTGAACCAAGCTGTACGGTAAAACGAATACGCATCTAAGGTCAGACATGCTACAGACACAAAACCGAAAGGCAACATGGCAGGAATCCAGCCCTGTGCCAACTCCAACGCAAATGCTTGGCTAGGCATGGAGTACTGCTTCACCTCGCCTCTGACCAAGTGATGCTGGTCTCCTGGGTAGTACACCTCAGGCACCAACGACTCAGGTCTACTAGCCATCTGGTATCCGGACAAAATCGTGAAGTAATCATCGGCATAGTGAACACCAGTGTGTCCCTCTGTGCCTACGGCGGTTCCGAAGAAAATCAAGTACTCGCTGATGGAGGCATGTAAAATGAACATGGTTCCCATAGCACCGCCGGCGTTGTTATAAACCCAGTCATCGAAGTTGAGATCGTTGATGATTCCGGGGTACTGCTTCTTGATGCGAGGTGCCAAATCCATCATAATGGCGGTAGCATTGCCATCCGGGTGTTCCTTCAATGTATCTTTAACCAAACCTTGCAACACCACCTTGTCGAAAACAAAGTGGGATGGGAGCCATGTGCGGAAACTCGCTTCTAAAAGGGCAAAGATCAACAAACACACGGAAATGGCCAGCTTCCACGTCACGCACGCCATTTTTGTTGTGGATTACAGTAAAAGGTGCAGTGAAGGTTGTAGTTTTTCAGTGTTCGGTGCACTTATACGAGAGACGCATTAGTGTATGCAAGGAGAGGGTCGTGCAGGACGATACACACCCAATTCAATACTTGACGGGTGAGCTTTTTTAATTTGGAAGTTTTTCTTATCAAGGTGGGATACGGAAGTTTCGATAAGTTAGGGTTTCGGATTTAGAATAAAGGTTTAGGGCTAGGTCTTGGTGGTCTTTTTACTTGAAATTGGTTACTTCAAGTGAGATTGTTGGCAAAATTATGGCTTTTCAAATGAGACTTCTAGCTTCATTTATTATTACCCTCAATGCTTTCGTTTCTGAGATAAACTTATGTTACCTTGTCGGCCTAAAATGTATTTTTGTGTAATGATAGGGTTTATATACCACACAAACTCGTGCAACGATAGCACAAAAAGGGCGAGGAAAAACAGGGTTATGACTTCAAGAAAAGGTTTTTAAGGTGCTCCAAGGTTTAACTCGATCATAGTTTTGAGGATATTCTGGTCATCTTACTTAAATTAAATCTACAAATTGTGCGAGTAGAGGTAACAACTTCCAAAACTCCATCTATACTCTCCGTCAAAAGATGTCTTGTTTTCAATACTTACCAATAAAAATAAACACAATATGCGAATGAGACAGTATGCCTACAAACATTGGCCTAAAAAATTTGGTGTTCCTCCGATTTCACGACCAGGAACAATGATGATCGGTTAAATAAATGCGTGCAAGCTGAGCGCTTAGATGAATTTTGCATAAGGGACTAGGAATTTTAAGCCTTATTTATCAAGCTCCTTGGGCATTTTTTCTTATCTGCTCCGATGAGTGTGACGATTGTTGATTCGGATGGTCAAATTAGAAGCTGAATTAGCCACAAACAAGAGGCCTCTTATACGAAAAACAGCGAATTTTCAAAAAATAGATAGTCAACTAGATATCTATAGCAAGAAAAAGTTTTGATTAAGGTCGATCGATTAAATTTTTACGTTTGAGACAGTAAAGAGACAACTTCGACGTGAACTGTAACGGAACCCAATTAAAAAATATTAAAAGAACCGTCAAGATAGAAATGTCTTCCTCAAGAACACATTAGATGCTTTTATTTAACCAATATATTCGGTTTTTTTGACTCTTCAAAATGCGTAACCTGCACGCGGAACATTCATTGTTATCTCTATCTAAAACATACTCCAATAAATATCACCATACCGCCCTATTCTTCGAACTTAAATACTGCTCTTGAAAGTGTATCACATGGCCAAATTGAATTGGATAACATTGACCCTCTATTCACTTAGTAGCTTGTAATAACATAGATAATGAACATACAGAAGTTGAGGGAGCTAACGCTACCCCAGGAAGAGGAACGCCTCTATCAGGTCCTCACTGAATTCATGGGAACGCTCTCTGTCCCAATTGAGGATATCTCGGAGATAACTCAGATACTTCTGGAAAAAGCCGTATCTGACTGTCAAAGGCAAATCACTTCTCTATACGGCCTTGAGCTCTGGCTTTATTTCTCAGCTGGTGGCCCCAACAGAACGAAAGTCGACGAATTGGCCCGTGCCCTTAGCCATCTTTCTCCTACAAATTTTGGCACTGACGAGCAACATTCACTAGCATCTATTAAGTATCATGATCTCGTGACTGATTACCAGTATCTTTTTGCCAACGGAACAAAGGAGTTGAAACTTGCTGAACTCATGACAAAGAAATTGACGGTACTCAGCTCCGCTCAGCCCCCAAGCTGCGTTGTTCAGAACATCTTTGTAAAAGTGGCCGTGTACTACATGCTCTGTGGCTCTGACCCGCGCAAGACTGTAGTTTACCGTTACTTGCAAGAGAAGGAGGTTTTTGGTAGGCTTCCGCAAGAATTGTGTCCATTTGTCGAAATTTTTCTAAGAGACACTCTTCTTCCATACGGGGTCTTCCTCCAATTCATAGAATGCCTACGGGGCAGATATCAGTTCTCTTCGGCCATTGAACGGCAAAAGAAAGCGCTCATAAAAAATTTTATGGATTGCAACATGAACAAGCTACCTCGGTATTACCTGTGCATGTCTTTCGGCAGAATCCAAGAACTTCTTGCTAACGGCGAAAGTCCCATTGACATCCAAGACTTTATTTACGAGATGGTGATGGCCAATAAGCTTGCACCGGGAACGAAGATTGACCAGGTGCAGAAACTTGTGTGGTTTGGTGACGAGCCAACCAAGTATGATGAAATGAACGCGAGAGTGAAGTATATGTGCGACATATTGAACTCCATGTAAACCCTCTCACTCTGATATTGGGCAAAAATAAGTAATGAAATTGATGACGACATAGAAGTACATAGCGCTACACACAATTCGTTAGTTGACCAAGATGTGGACTTTCTCGCAAAGATCAAAATTTAAAGAATATCTAGGGAGTCAAATTTGCTAATTCACTAAATGTTAATCACAAATCGACATTATTCAGCGTTTAACGTTTAAATGATACATTATTTTGGTGGTTGTGCACCATCTATACTTGCTAGATGATGCTACTATGATATGACTAAGACAGTAAGATGAATCTAAAAAATTAAAAAAAAAACTGTCGAGGTAATGCAAAAATATTAGAGACGACTGCAGCGTCTAAAACCGCGCCAGGCCAAGCAGCAACAACGATTTGGCAACAAGAAAACTGTTGGGCGTTCCGAAGCTGCCATGACGAATTGGAGACGAAGACAAGAGATCTTCGTTTTTGCGCGTGAAGTCAATGGTCTCGTCGGCGGTCTCGTCGATGGTTTCGTCGCTATTGGAGGTTCCCAAGCCCGCATGGCGTCTGGCAGCGGCCTTGATTGGAGTCTTTAGAATCTTGTGCACCGAAGGAAGCTTACAACTCTTCATTCTAAGCGGAAGCAGGTTCGGGAATGAGTTATGGAACGAGGACAGGCTCTTGATGTGGTACAAACGCATGGCGCTTGTCTTTTGCGATGCTACAGTGTTCAACAGGGGAAAACGTTTAGTCTCCAGCGCTGAGGTGCTGTTGAGCGCCAGTGCCTTCCACAGCGCGGGACTGGCTTTGCGGAGAGGCGGCGTGCAGCCCACCTGGGCTTCTTTCTGCTGCTTGAGTTTGTAGAAGGCCAATTGCAAGCGGAGCTTCAACTTTGTGGCGGCTAAGTCTGCCTTGACGTTTCTGTTGTTAGTGATGCGGTATCCCGAGAGAGCGCCCTTATCGTGTGTTTCGCTTTTAACGAGAACACTGGCAGATTTTGGCAAGAATGGCCGCGGAGTGTTGGAGGGCGTCAATGGAAACAGACAGTTCCGAAGCGACGCCGCAGAGTTCATTTTGCGGGCCTGAAGTGGCGACGAAACGTTGACATTGACATTGACGTTGATTGGAGCCAACGCGACTCTTTCCAGCGTGTTTGTCGCTGAGGGAGCCATTTGTTCTTTGGAGTGTTGATGCGCGTGTCAAAGGGTCCTTGTAAAAGACGATTTGAGATTTGAGGACGTGTTTTGATATTTTGCTGATTTGAAGAACGAACAATTTTGATGTGGACGTTTTCAGTAGGAGACCCCAGTTTTTGCTGATGTGAACTGAGGATTAGGTACTAGGGTTGGAGACGTGGCGTAGTAGTACGCTGTAGTTGCAGTTGGTATGAGTTTTGTAGTTAGACGATTGAGGGATCGGGGTGAGTGGTTGCGAAAGTCTGAAAAGCGTTCTTTGAGTTTCTCTGCGATTTGCAATTGAAAAAAGGAATTGGAACAAGTCTCGCTGAATACTTGAAACCAACAGAGCCTTTTCCAGGTTTCCGTGTGCCAATGCTACCTATTTTATGTCTTGCCCATACACGTACAACTTCCACTTCTGTCTACCAAAACATATGCGTTGGATGCGGTCGTGTTTACGCAGTCCGAGCGTGTCTGTTTATGTACATCTGCACAACGGCTAAAAGAGTATAAGGGCCCAACATTGAGCATACAGGTTGTGGAAAGCATAGTGAGGGAGTGATAGGCAGGAGAACAGGGCCGTTGCTGTTACTGGTTCGATTCTGAAAGTTTTGTTTGAATTTGAAATCGCCTTGCCCTCCTTCTCTCCCTCTCTACTGCGATCGCTCCTTGTCCGGATAAAGTAATCGCTTCATGCACAGCATGCACAGAAAACCTTATTTCGTTTGAAACGCATCGTACGTCTGCAGATAACACGAACCTCGCATATCAAGAGCCGTTATACGCGCAGTACCTGGAAAGTTGGACCGACTTCGACCAGTTAGACTTTTTTGACCAATGTAGAAGGAAGGGTCAAGCGGGTTGTTTATTTTGCTGTTTGACAGATGTGGCTGCAAGCGTTTTAGGAAAGGGACAAAGTAGTGACGGCCTATGTTTTTTTGTTAGAGTCAAGGTGTCATGTATGAAGTAGTCATTGACGTATTATGACATCGAATAATGAACAAGAATTTGACAATACAAACAAATCGAACGTATCAACTACGGACTAATGCAAGCAAACTACAGAAAGTAATACAATTCTAAAAAGACAGTCACACCTCATACTTCATTGTTCACATTTGCAAGTCTTTACTTTCCTGCTCTTCGTACCTTCTCTCCATTTCCGTGTCGTTTACATTTGTCACCTCTAGGTCCCGACGCGCCTACCTTAAATATAACCGCCAGAAAGACATATCGAAGCTCAAAGCTAACAAAACACGCTCGAAAAAAGAGCTATACGTGAGAGACCAAAATTGGGTGTGTCAGTGGTTTTGAGCGCCGCCAAACGACAGGCATGCAACTTCCTTGTTTGTTGTTCCCTACTTTTAATCATAACTCAATTGAGCGAGGAAGCTCTATATGACAACCTCACGTAGGGCCCAGCACCGGCGGTCTGGCACAAAATGGTACCTGACTAGATGGTGTTTCTGAAAAATTGTTTCAGTTTCATTTTACAACAATTTTAAAAGACTTTGATATGGAGTTGTTCCGTTGGACATGACACTAATGACTATTCTGTGTATTCTTGCAAGAATAAACCACTAGACGTCTAGTTTGAAACTACGCGACGTTCGCTTGATTTCTAAATTTTGTTTTGTTAGTTCTGCTTTGGATTTTGCCATGAATGGCCTTGCTTTCCAAACTCAACGCTATGGCATGTATGCGCACTAGGCGCACTAGGTTATGAGAAAAAACGTTCGGGAAATGTGCACCATACACAGGACGTGTTTTGGTGATCTTGACGCAAAAACTTTGCAAAAAAAAAATGAGAATGTCGTCATGGCATATGCGTCAAGAGATGTTATGATTAAACAACATTTGACACAAGTTTGGGTTCTTCGATCCCGCCGCAGCGCCAAACCTCCTGAAACTCGGTTAAAACGTTATAAAGTGATACGAATTTACGAACGACAGCCTTTAGGGGAGGAAGACCCTTGTCTCTCACGTATTCTTTTGATGATGATTGACACAACTAGCAATCTGTGGTAAAGATAGGGTCATATGGCTGGATTGAGGAAACCGCTATTTGTTTGTTTAATAGACTCACCTAATAAAATCGTAACTGTTGCCCAAAGTGGACTTTACACAAATGTCTTGTTTTGAATCGCTTCAGAACTCGTCTCGTTTGCTCCCAAAGACACAATTCTAGACCGATGCGTTCTTGCACCCATGTTATTGTATTACCCGGTAAGGAAGGAGTATGGGTCTCAGCTAGAAAAGAGAAGGAAACCACTGAAACTGGATCCTTCTAGATAATAAGAGGATAATTGTGAGAAGAATTCGAGGCGTGTGTTCGTTGTTTTGTTTTGATGAACTTACGAAAATACTCTCACGCCGTGGTTTGTTTCAGTGCACATTGAAATTGGAAAAATGCTGCATTAGACTATAGCTGAAGGAAGAATAGAATATGACAAAAGTTATCCGAAAATGCTTTGAACAAATCTTGATTCTGGTCTTTGTGTTGTTTTCGACTTAGTTTGGGTGTGCGGACGTCCTTTGAAGCATCCTTTGAAGAACAAGTCTTACTGGAAAGACATATATTTAACTTAGTTTGACCAAAACTTAATGCATCTTTGTTTTATACAATTCTAAATAGTTCGGGGATAATTTCAAATCAGAATGGATTCTCGGACTCAAAGGCTCAACGGATAAGAATTAAGTACCCCATTACATCGCGTTTGCTTCACTTCTACAAACTTGAAATATTTGAAAGAAACTATTAGGTAATCTTCGCGCTTGCCTATAATCTATCTCTTTAGCTTATTCTTGGCCATCATCAGATCCTCTAGGATAATTTACCGTCACTTCTCAATACACATAACCTTCGACATCATGGGCAATTTTTTCCAAAATGGAAATTTTTTGAGGTTAACCTACAAGTTTTTTTGAAAATGCGATGTTTCATCAACACTTCAGAACACAACTAACAAAAGAACAAACAAGAACCGTCGGAAATTAAAAGCGGACATTACAAAATACATGAAAAAAAAAAAAATAACCATAACAAAATGGAAACGTCCCTTTCAAAAATAATGAATCCTCGACATTATCCCTTATACCTCATCCCCCATATTAATTGTCTACCTAGTTCTACCCCAGTTTATCTCCTCTTATCTACTTCTTCAGATAAGACCACCGTTCATCACTTTCTAGAAAATACACAAAACTTCGCTCAATGACGCTTCGAAGCAAACTCTCAACTCTTCGTGAATACCTCACACCCATCAATAACGAGTCCAACTTCCATTCAACCGGCGAAATCTCTCCGGATGAGTTTGTTAAGGCTGGTGACTACTTGGTGTTCAAATTCCCTACGTGGCAGTGGGGCTCGTGCCCTCCACAGTTGCGAAAAAACTTCCTTCCCGCCGACAAGCAGTTTTTGGTCACACGGCACGTTCCTTCGTACCGGCGGGTGTCTTCGTATTTGCCTGAACTCGTAGACGAAAAGGATGCAGATGGAGAGTGGGATATGCCTTGTTTCAAGCCAACCGAGCTTGGAAACCAGCGAAAGGGTGATACTTCTGTTGAAGAAGTGATAACTGCAGCACAAAAGAGCGAGATTGACGACCTTGATGATCTCATTGAAGATGATGTAGAAGATGATGTAGAAGGACTTACAAGGACGACTCAGGGCTCGGACTTGGACGTAGAAGACGAAGACTTCATGAATATTGACAGCGATATGCTGCTGACACGCAAGTACGACCTATACATTTCGTACCTGACGTCCTATAGAGTCCCCAAGATGTACTTGGTCGGCTTCAACGCCAACGGCATTCCACTTTTGCCCAATCAGATGTACGAGGACATTTCTGGAGACTACAAGGATAAGACGGCCACGATAGAAAACTTACCCATGTCGTACAACACCACATCCGTGTCTATTCATCCATGCAAGCACTCATCGGTAATGAAGGTGTTTATGAAGCACTCGAAGCTGGCGGGACTACAGAAATTAAACAATGGCGAAGAAGGTGAGATTCCCGCGTCTGAAAACGACACCGGGATCCGTGTAGACCAGTATTTGGTTGTATTCCTTAAGTTCATTGCAAGTGTGACACCCGGCATTGAGTACGACTTCACCATGGATGCTCTTTGAAATTGCTATTTTAAAGTAAGCGAATCAAGTAGGAGCAAGTTTCGGGAGAATTGACGAAGAGGCTAAGGAAATTGTCAGCTGTTGTCTTTCGTATTATGTAACAATGAAGGCGTAAAATGTATCCGCCAACAATACCAAATTAATTTAATAAACACGATAAAGCCATAATTTCGTAAAGAATTCAATAAATTAAGTCTCACAGAAAAAATTGTAGTCATAGCTGCCCGTCGGGTATCTGGTGCATCGGCGTATCGGATTCATCCCCACATGCATATCCTGAGAACCCTGAACTGAGTGGTCCCATCGTACTATTACCAGATTCACCACGAAATACGGCGTAAAATGGCCAATGGCAAGAATTTACGAAATCGCAAGTCCACAAAGGCTAATACCGATGCACAGGGCTCCGAACCATCGGTTGATGACATAGAGCCCCACGATCCATCTACCCCTTCAAAGTCAAAGTCACAAAGTAGCACAGCAGCCTCGCCCTCCAGATCCAACAGCAAAAAAAGCCCATCAAAACATGGCAAGCATCACTCGAACAACAAGGAACTAAAAAAGAGCCTCTACCAGTCTCGAAGAGCCACGTTCTTTCTAGGTGCTATTTTAGGTCTTTTGGCAACAATTTTTCTTACTACGTATGCCTCCGAAGACTTGCGTTCAGAATTGGATAAGTTAATGACTTTTGATTCTTTCAACGATTTCTTCGAAGACTGGAAGGACTCCATGCCGGCGCCCATTCAGCTGATGTTAGACAAGACAGAGAAACCTAGCAGCAACGACCTCAAGGGCTCCGCGGAGTCATTTTCTGTAGGCCTTCGGTTAAAAGGCGAGTTAAATTTGACCGCCAAACACAATGTAGTCATGGTTCCTGGGGTGATTTCCACAGGTCTCGAGTCTTGGGGAGTTAGCGAAGACGGTGACTGTCCATCGCTCCCTCATTTTCGTAAACGTTTGTGGGGCTCCTTTTATATGTTGCGCACTATGATTTTAGATAAAGCTTGTTGGTTGAAGCACATCAAACTCGATCCAACTTCAGGGCTTGATCCTCCAGGAGTGAAGTTAAGAGCGTCTCTGGGGTTTGATGGCGCGGATTTTTTCGTGGCGGGTTACTGGATCTGGAACAAAATTCTTCAAAACCTTGCTGTTGTTGGTTATGGACCTGAGAACATGATCAGTGCCGGCTATGATTGGCGCTTGGCTTACCTAGACCTAGAGAAACGTGATGGTTATTTCACGAAGTTGAAGCTCCAAATTGAGTCTACAAAGCGCCTCACTGGCGAGAAGAGCTACTTGGTAGGTCATTCGATGGGATCTCAGGTGATTATTTACTTCCTTAAGTGGGCCGAGGCAAAGGGTGAGTTTTATGGAAATGGTGGACCAAACTGGTGCGAGGAACACATTTCAGGCTTCATAAACATTAGTGGGTCGCTTTTGGGCACACCAAAGACGATTACTGCGTTGCTTTCGGGAGAAATGAAGGATACAGTTCAATTAAACTATTTGGCAATGTATGGGCTTGAGAAATTTCTTTCGAAAAGAGAGCGTGTTGAGATGATCCGCACGTTTGGCGGAGTTCCCTCAATGATTCCTAAAGGCGGTGACGCTGTTTGGGGCAATTTAACGAACTCCCCTGATGATCCATCTAACACTCTACAAACGGACGTCAGTGACGAAAACATTAAAGGGCCCAAGGACGAAACCTTCGGGAAATTTCTTAGATACAGATCGAGAAATGGCAAGATTAATCCAGAGACCGGTATTGATCTGATGAGCCGGGATTTCACGATGATGGAGAGCATCGACAAGTTGTTGGACGTTTCTCCAGATTGGTTTCTGAAGAGAATCGAAGACAACTACTCCTTTGGCCTTGCTGAAACAAAAGAGGAACTCGCCAAAAATAATCACGACCATCTGAAGTGGTCTAACCCATTGGAGGTGAGCTTACCCAACGCACCCAGCATGAAGATCTTCTGCTTCTACGGTGTGGGAAATCCAACTGAGAGAGCCTATACTTATAAGGAAGGAGACAACGAGTCAAAGTTACCGTTCATTATCGACACCGAGAGTGCCGAGCCCGTGTTCTTCGGCGACGGAGACGGAACTGTTTCCTTGTTGACACACAGCGTGTGCCACGAATGGAAGAAGCCGAACTCGCGTTTCAACCCTGCAAGCATTCCAGTTAAGATAGTAGAAATTAAGCACGAGCCAGACCGTTTTGATATTAGAGGTGGTGCCAAGACCGCCGAGCACGTTGACATATTGGGATCTGCGGAGTTAAACGAGCTCATTCTCAAAGTGGTGACAGGAAGGGACGAGCTCATTGAGGATGCATTCTACTCTGAGCTCAAAAATATTACTGCGCAGATGTCCATTTAAACGTATGAATAATTATTGGCGATAGTGTGGGAGAAGTATAGAGCATGGTAGATATGAAGCGCCGAAATAAAAGCGATAGTTTATATTACAGAAAGTGTAAAATGCGACGACATGAAAGAAGGGTGAGTATGAAATGTAGGTGTGATCTGTCGATGTGAATTAATATTAAACGTGTTATGTTCACGAGGACATTGAGAGAAGATGTCAGATTTTGATACATCTGAACGAAATGACAGGGTTATTTTAGTCAATGGTCAATCCCTTTTGTGAAAAGTTATTCGACTTAGGGTAGCTAGCTCGCAATTATTTGCAGCCAATTGAACCTATCAGAGGAGTCATACTTGAGAAGAAAATACATAAAAGCTTACTTCTTACATCCTAGAAAAATGAATCAAATTATTTTTTCTTCAGCTTTCTCTTTTTCCTGCCTCTCCTTTAATATCACCAACTTCATTAACTACTACACACTCACCAAGTTCCATTCTCCATGTACCACTTACCACATTCCACAAACCAGTCCATATAACCACTACTACTACCAACTATTAGTTACCACATACAGCGCTATCTCATTCTCTTAGCGCTACACAATAATGGAGGTCCTTGAAGAAAGATACGTCAACTCAGCAGACCGTTTAGATAAGCCATCGCAATATCTTATTCGCAAATGTGTTCGTCGGGGAAACTTTGAGAACATCACCAAGTGTCTTACACTGAAGACCGTTTACGTTGGAAACTTAACCAACTTCACCACTGAGGAGCAAATTCACGAACTCTTTTCCAAATGCGGTCCTATTGACAGAATCATCATGGGACTAGACCGCAACAAGCTAACGCCGTGCGGATTCTGCTTTGTGATCTATAAAAGCCAGGAGGGCTCGTTCAATGCGCTGAAATACTTAAAGGGCACGTATCTAGACGGGCAGGGGTTAGAAATTGACTTGGATCCTGGATTTAGGGAGGGAAGACAGTTTGGCCGAGGAATCTTTGGCGGACAGGCAAGTCACGATTCAGCAGAGCAAAATGGCTTCGAACGCAGGGATAGAGGTGGATTCCGTGGTGGATTCCGTGGAGGCTTTAGGGGCCGCGGACGTGGAAGAGGACCTCGCGGAGGATTTAGGGGTCGTGGTGGCTTTCAGTCGAGAGACCATTACGAGTAGTTTGGTGGGAAGTGGGTATGAAAAGGCTCACAATGACTAATTGGCCAGTCCTCTTAAAGATTGAGACACTTTTTCTAGAGTCTTATGTATGACTCTGACTTATTTGTGCGATAGGTAATACTATTGTACCAACCCAATTATGTGTCGTCAGACATAGCTCTAATATAAAACAACTATTGGAGACATAAAGTGATTGGAAGGCGGTCAAGGATTTGCTCCAGTAGATTGCAACAATACAGCATCCCGATGAACTTGGATTGATCTCAATGAAGGACAAGTGCTCACAAAAGTGTTCGAAAACATTACCAAAGTCGTACAAAAACTGCCAAATTCGCTTCAAGACATGAAAAGACAACAAATCTACATTGTTAATACTTTAAAAAAAATGTTTCAGCAAATTCTATATTGGATCGAAATGGTCTTAGGACCTTAATAACGTGGAAAGAAAGGTATTAAATCTAACACAACTTGACCTCGTCAGCTCTAAAGGCAGCGTTGTAGCAGTAATTGTTGGAGTAACATTTGCTCGAAACGTTTGTTCCGTTCTTACACTTTGGAACGTAAGGGTTGTTTCTGTAGAGGTAGTTGGTGTACTTTTGGTTGAAGTCAACGTCGCTCAGGTTACCCAACTTCTGAAGAACGAAGTTGTTCCAGAAAGTGGCGTTCAAAGGAGCGTTCTTGGGCCACTCACCCTTGGGATCATAAGCATCTCTTGGAGAATACTCGAAAGACCATTTAGGCTCCTGGCCACCGTTGACCCAGGTCTCATTAAGAGGGGTGAAGTAGTTGTAGGCATTAATGATGTTGAAAGATTGGTCCTCAACCTGGTAGTATCTCCAGGATGGGTTTGCTGGGCCCAAGGGGGTAATGGCTTGCGAGATCCAGGCCATGTTAACTGGAGCCTTCAGTTTTTCACCAAACAAGACCTTGAATTGATCCTTGTGAGTGTGACCGTAGAAGATGTTGGCGATGGTGTAAGGTGAAAATCTCTCGACAATCTTGGCGAAGATGTTGGACTGGATAGGCAAGGTGTCATAGTCACCAGAGGGAATGTGCGCCAAGATCCACACACGCTGACCCTTGGACTCACTGTCCACAAGCTCCTTAATCAAGAAATCCCATTGGCCGAAAATGTCTGGCTGGTTCTCCATGTCGATGTACGCATACAAGTTCTTCTGGTAGTAACAGTTAGAGTTGAGAGAGATCACCTTGAGGCCTCTTTTGGTGGTGACAGAGAAGGCAGAGTAGTGCTTGGCAATGGAGTCCTTCATGGACTGGTCGAGCCATCCATTGGATGTCCACAAGTCGGCCATCAATTCATCGTTCCAGTGGTAGATGGAATTGTTGAAGGTTACGTTGTTCACCTTCTGTGGAGCCAACTGGCCGTAAGGGAAAGTGTCATGGTTTCCAAGAGTTGGAAAAACAGGCATACCCTTCAAATAGTGCTTCATGATGTTGTACGAACGGATCTCGGCGTACTTGGTGGTGTTGGCATCACAGTGCAACACATCGTGGTCCACTATATCACCAGTAAACAATGAGAACTCGAAGTTTTTGTCCGAGGCAGAGAGACCGATGTTGGCCAAACTGTTGTTCAACAACACCTCAGGAGGGTCACACTGGTAGTTACCAAATGTGGAGGCTGGCGTTTGGGCCCAGTTCCAACCGCGATACAAGGGAAGATCAGCGTACTTACCAGAAGAATATGTGCCATTAACAAAGTAGCGCGCATCGGGGTAGAACGAGAAGCTCATGTTGCTGGAAGCGCCAGCGGCCTTGTAAACGCTGGTGAAGTTATAGTCCACAGGCAATAAGTCTGTGTTGAAGGACTCTGGAAGACAGCAGAGACCCTGCGAACAGTTGGCCTCGGCACCAATCTCGTAACGAAGCTCGTTGTGGAAGTCCGAAACGTGCAACACGTTGAACAACTCTCTGCTGGAGCTGTTGTAGGCGGGTTCAGACATCTGTTTGGCGGTCTTATTGGGCCAAAGGGCATCCATGTTGTAAATATCAGAAATAGAAGGGGTCTTGGGCAAGGGACAGTAGCTTCCCTTGTAGTAACAATAGTAGTTGAGGGTCAAGTTCGACGACATGTTCATGTTTTTAACCAAGTTGATAAAATCATTGTCGAAGAAGTCGACCGAGGTTTCGCCCTCGTACCAGCCCTCACTCCAAACAGGAGAGTCTGGTACCGAAGAGTCCTTCGTGTTTGTGGTGATGAAGAAATCTACAAACTCGCACGCCTTATCGGAGTTCTTGTTTTGTGACAAACAGTACTCGTACAACATAACCGATGTCAAGTGGGTCATCTCGGGCTTTTCGTCGATCATCTTTTTGGCCAACTTCATCTTGTAGTGGCACTTTTGACACGAGGTGCCGTTGAATTGGTTCAATTTGCTCAAACCGCCCAAAACCCAATCCTTTTCTTTCAAACTAAGCGCTGGGAAAACATCGTCCATGATTGATCCCTGGGGGACCGCAGAGCGGGCCTGAAGCTGTTTCTTGATCGAGCCAATATTGTCGATTCTGAGTGCCGAAACCGCCGTGATGACGGTGGCAGCTGAAAACCAGTCGAACTTCATTTTTGATTAAGTTGACAATTTCTGATCCACAAGAAAGACAAAAGTGGATCCCCGTGTATTCTTATGTGAATTACTCCAATGCAACCAGGGGCTCACAACCCAGCGAAGGTACGGAATAGGCGGGATCCGCATTGAAAATTGACGTTATTTTTTTTGATTTTGGAGCATTGCATTTTTAATTAAACACCATCATTCTGCAGGACATCGCAAAGCCGTTTCCCTTAAATTGATTGATACTACAGCTTCATGGGAGAAGACGGATGGATATCTGTTTCAATTTTTTACGACGAATTCCTTTTTGAAGTGAAACATCTTGCTATTTATACTGTTGATCCTTTACACCGTGACCACAACTGCACTTTCGCGATAGTTGTACCTCTGCGGTGACGGCTCCAGTCTGCGGGCTTCAAATAGGAACAAAGAGGAGAATCGTGCTGTACATCGCCTGCTTCCGTTTTCGGCCCAATTGCACCTCAAAGTATTGGACCTTTATTAGCAAATGATGGAATTAGACATTTATTAAAGATGCGACACTGCAGACAAGCACCACGTTTCAGCCCATGCGGCCGTTTCATGCGTGGCGGCTAAACATATTCATCGTAATTATTGCAAAAAAGTAGGGAGGAACGTTTTTAGGGAAAATCAGAGAAGACGGAAGTTGAGGCGGTATTTGAACGAAAAAAAGGGGCCAATAGGAACGGTCGGGTGTCGTATATTGAACGTAAAAATCGGAACAGGTTGGGTTGGGAATAGCAAAGGGGACATTAAAAGTGGTCCTGGAATAGACTACGTTCATTATGGCCCTGTTATACACTGTGGAATATTTGCTACAAAAAGGATATAACATCTTTAATAAGGATTTACTAAATTACTAATGTTTCCCTTGTATTTCATAATTAGGATGGTTCGTGTAGTTGACGGGTAGTACATGGCCCGGCGCTGATAGCAACAGCTATAATTGAGTCAAAGTTTTGATTTGTATTACCTAAGGGCCATTCTTTCAGCGACAATAGGGGGTTCTTGCCTGATGTTCATGAGCTTTGTTAAGCGACGTACATTTGAACTTATTTGTATACTCAGGACTCAAGGGCGGCCCTAAACGAAGAGAAGATAGAGAGCTTGATTCGTGCTTGGAATGCCTTTGGTAAAACAGCAATGGTTTCTTTTGACAGACCTAGGAATTGTCTTGGGCACCAAACCACCCAGCGTGAAATGTTAGTTCCAATTGTTTTATCGAGCAAGTTCAGTTGTGAATTAAGTTATTGGACTTATAATGCAGTCGTATGCACCAATCGTCAGCGTTACTAAGCAGAATGATATCTTTACAAACAAAAGAGCCTCCTAATGCCCATTTAGGAAAGTGTTTCAATTAATGCAGATTAAATATGGTTTATTATTACCGGAAGTTCGTTTCGATTTGGCCTTTCAAACTAATTGTATTATGTCTCACCCAGCGCCGAACACATCCGATCTCTCAGAAATAATTACTTCAATATCGTGAAAATTGAAAATTGAATAGCCCTTCGAAAAGAATACATAGAAGAAAGCTGTCAAGAAAAATCCTAGCAGTGGAGCTTCGGTGATGGCAGAACTGTCATGTGTCGTGAACCCTAAGCCTACCATATCAACCATACAACAAATGCTTTTTTTTTAATATCATTTATCTGCTATATATTCTCATTTAGCTAACTACCGTCATTCAAACGTGACACATTACTGTTCTAAATCAAACACCAACTCACCACAATCCAAAAAGAAATGAAAAAACTTTAAAACTCAATTATAATCAGAATCAATTAAAAACAAATTTCTTCTTTTCTTTCCCCACCTCATACCAATTTACTCACCCACAATCTTCCCAACCCTACCTTCTCTTCCCAGCCATTACACAGTGCTTATCTCCACATATCACTACCTACCACATCTCTAAACCTAAACCCATCACCACCGTACAAACAAACTAAATACCACACAAATACAGACAGCCTTCATTTTTTCACACCCTTCACTCTTTCAAAACATAAACATACAAATACCCGTGTACTCTTCCTCCACTCCATGTCGCTGTCCTCACGTAAAAAACTCCTTCTCATGGGCCGTTCTGGCTCCGGCAAATCATCCATGCGTCTGATCATCTTCTCTAATTACTCGGCCTTCGACACTCGCCGACTTGGCGCCACAATTGACGTCGAGCACTCGCACTTGCGTTTTTTGGGCAACATGACGTTGAACTTGTGGGACTGTGGAGGCCAGGATGTGTTCATGGATAACTACTTCACCAGCCAAAAAGACCACATCTTCAAGATGGTACAGGTGCTCATTCACGTGTTTGACGTCGAGTCGAAATCCATCAACAAGGACATCGACATCTTCGTTAAGGCACTCACTAATCTCCAGCAGTTCAGTCTGGATGCCAAAATCTTCGTGTTGCTACATAAGATGGACTTGGTACAGATTGACAAACGCGCAGAACTCTTCCACATTATGATGGAGCGGTTGCAGAAGATCTCAAACCCGTATCAGTTTAAGTTGGTAGGGTTTCCAACGTCTATCTGGGACGAGTCCTTGTACAAGGCGTGGTCGCTGATTGTGTGTTCATTGATCCCCAACATGAATTTGTTCAACAGTAGCTTATTGAAATTCAACAAAATACTTGACGCCGACGAGATCATTTTGTTTGAAAAAACGACGTTTCTCGTAATTTCTTCCACGGCGTCGATCCAACACCAGATGCAGCTTCAATCCTCTGCGGATGCAACGTCATCAGATGCCCTAGACCCGAAACGGTTTGAGAAGATTTCCAACATCATCAAAACGTACAAACAGTCCACATCGAAGCTTCGCGCAAACTTCCAGAACTTGGTAATCCGCGGTAGTAATGGACTGCAGTTTTTCATCGATATCCTCACCGACAACCTTTTCATAATGATTGTTCTCAAGGACAGAAACGACAACACGAAGTTTGTCAACACACACGAGGACTTGGTGATTTCTGAGAACATCAAGGCTGCACGGAAATTGTTTGAGAAGATCGAAGCTGCGAAGTAGTTTGAGTGGAATACAAAGTATAGTTTTAAACCCACTCCTCTTAAAATAATTTCAAAATGAACGGATGAAGTTGGATGTGCTTGTATTTGCTTTACACTTTTGTCCCTACTACGGTAATGAGTAGAGCGATGTCATAGGAATCTCGAAAGTCATACGGTGAATGCTCTCTCCTGTTTTTTTTCCTTTGACTGGAATGCGACGCGTAACTACCGTCAAGAAGAAAAAGACGACTTTCACTGCGCCCTTTTGCCTAGCACAGCTCATGAAGTAGGTAGAGCTTGAGCAGAGTCAGTCAAAGTATCGGGAACCTGCGAATTATATTAGTTGAGACTTCTATAGAAAGAAATCAAGCATTGCTCATAATAAAAAAAGAGCCACTATCTACAAACATTTTTCCATCCATCCACAAGCTCTTTGACCCTATCCACTAAGAAGCCTAGAATCAGTCGAACAAGAAAGATAAACAGTGAAAATATGTATTTTCTTTCTTTCTTTCTTTCTATTTTCTTTCCTAAATTATTGATTAATTTCTCTTCAGTATTATCTTCGTTTAAAAAGTCCTCGTATATCTTCGCTTCTTCCTGCACACAGCGACTCAGAAGCTCTGTGTTCGTTTGACATTTTCGATCATACACATACCATCCATTGCAGATCACCTTCTTCCTTGAGTTCACAAACTTCACCCAGACCCAAACCTCAAGGCTTCCAACCGGATCATAACCGTTCATAACCCTGTCATAACCAGTTCATAACCCTTTCATAACCGGCTCGTATCCAAAATATGGGAAAGCTTCTTCAGTTACTCTCCCACCCTTCGGAGCTTATGGCCGTGGTGCATCTCCTCAAATTCCGAGTTTCTCCCTTCCCCATGGATCTTTCTAACAGCTCCAAAGATCTCAAGAAATGTTACGAGTTTTTGGATTTGACATCTCGCTCTTTCGCTGCCGTAATCAAGGAATTACACCCAGAACTACGTGACGCAGTGATGATATTCTACCTAGTGTTGAGGGCATTGGACACTGTAGAAGACGACATGTCCATTGACCCTAAAGAAAAAGTGCAATTGTTGCGGACGTTCCACGAAAAGCTCAACACCCCAGACTTCACGTACCACGGATGTGCTCCTACTGAGAAGGACCGTATAGTGTTGGAGGAATTTTACTATATTTTGAACGTCTACCATAAGATGAAGCCAGAATACCAGGATATCGTCAAGAAGAACACCAAGGAGATGGGCAATGGAATGGCAGACTATATCTTGGATGAGCAGTTCAACTTGAACGGTGTAAACACCATCGCAGACTACGAATTGTATTGCCACTATGTAGCAGGCATTGTAGGCGAGGGACTCACGGATTTGATCGATTTGGCGGGCTTTGCTAAGTTCGAAGAAGGTGTCGACAAGTATCAGTTGGCCAACGCCATGGGTCTCTTTTTGCAGAAAACGAACATAACCCGTGACTACCAGGAGGACATGGCCGATGGCCGTTCTTTCTATCCGCGCGAGATCTGGTCCAAGTATTCGCTGTCGTTGCAAAACTTCGCGAAGAATCCCGAAGAAAGGGCCGCCGGCGTAGCATGTATCAACGACATGGTGTTGAACGCATTAAGCCACGTTATCGACATGTTGACGTACCTTTCGTTAATCAGAGAGCCCACCAGTTTCAATTTCTGTGCCATTCCGCAAGTTATGGCCATCGCCACTCTTGCCGAAATCTATAACAACCCCGAGGTGTTGAACCGCGTGGTTAAAATCAGAAAGGGCACCACATGCCGGTTGATACTTGAGTCCAGAACGTTGCCTGGTGTGGTCAAAGTGGTCAGGCACTACATCCGTGAAATCAACAAGAAGGCCGATGTGAAAGACCCTAACTACTTGAAGATGGGAATCCAATTGGGCGAGATTGAGCAATTCTGCGAGGTCATGTACCCATCCAAGGCCCTTCCTGCCGGCGCCCACAGAAATAAGAAGGACATAAACCGATACGTGGAAGACCGTGGCGACTTTGACATCAAAGGTGCTCAGTTATACGCACTGGAGACCCAGAAGCTTTACGTTACGGTTTTCTTGTTTGCCGCCGTGGTTTTGACGGCTGCTGTGCGGTTTGTTCTTTAGGTATGGAAATGATGGGCCCTTATAGAGTTGAGCCAGATTTTGTCTTTATAAGTTACGGCTTGACGATGTTTCCGTGAGATTGCGTCTCAATGTATAAAAAAAACATATAAATCTCTCGTTTGTTTGTATGTAATACTTATTTATCTTTGTGGTATGTGGTGGTGCATATAGCGACCACCCACTTATCGTAATTATAGATAATCTGACAGCACAAACACAGTAGCACAATAAGAATTCTTAAACAGAGCAAGGTAGCGTGTCAGGTCCTCAATATTGTATGAAAGTGATCGTATATTTACATCATTCCTGTAGAGACTCGTAATTTTACGAACACTATTTTTCCCGCTCCCGTTTATTGTCATGGCCACCGCCTCCTTTGCAGTAAAGACCATTGTTTGGTCTCAATACGAACAAAAAACGCCCATTTTACTCCAGGAGGAAAACGGCCCGTGTCCTCTTATAGCAATTGTCAATAGTTTGCTTCTCCAGGCGGACATAGAAGCCCGAACAGTCAATCTCGAAACGAATGCAGTCGAAAGTTCAAAGACTCAGGGCATAAGGGTGCTTCTTGAATCTGCAGAAAATGGACGCGTTGATCTTGACACGATTGTTGATGCTCTTGTCGTATATTTACAAGCATTTTCAGGGCTAGACCCTGATACAATCACTTTAATTGAGTCTCAAATGCCATCGCTAATTTATGGCCTAGATGTGGATGTGAATCTTGTACATGGCACATGCTCGCAGAAAGGGTTAGCATATGATTTATTCAAAGCGTTTAACCTTACTTTTGTCCATGGTTGGTGTAGAGAACCTGTCTTGGAAGTGCCTTCTGATGCTGTGTTTCATCAGCACCAAACATATGATGAAATACAAGATTTTTTGCTCAAAGACACTTCTAAACTTGCGTGCGAAGTGAAAGAGTGGCTTGAGACAAATAGTACGCAACTTACTCCTCATGGTCTAAAGAAATTGGATGAGGTTCTAGCGCCAGATCTGATATCTGTATTTTTCCGGAACAATCACTTCTCATCCTTGTACAAGGGTCATGATCATGACTTCTACTTACTTATAACCGATAGAGACTTCAGTAAACACGCTGGATTTGTGTGGCAGTCGCTTACGTCTGTATCTGGCGGTCAGGACTTGTTTTTCACCGGAGATCTATTGCCAATCTTCGAAGATGCCAGTGCTGAGGACGATCCAGAAGCTGATGCAGATCTTCAAATGGCCAGGGCACTTCAAGAGCAAGAGGATAGTGAAATGGCTCAAGAGCTTCAGAGGAAAATCAACAAGAGGCAAGCTAAGCAGGAAGGTACGGCTCAGAGAGAAATCGACGTTAAGAGAGAAGAGAAGAAGGAGTCTAAGTCCAAATTGGGCTGCGTAATCGTCTGACCTGAAGACTAGTGTTATTGACTATATTTGTATTAAATCATTTTTTAGCATTACATCAATGCAATTCAAATTGCAAGCATTACTAAAAGATCCTTCTTTTTTACATATATTACAATTGTAGCGTCTGTCTTAATCCAAACGACATCGTTCTCAAACTGAGGCTGAATAGTTGTCCAACGAAAAATGACTCAGTCTACGTATTAACCCAAAATTGGAATGTTTCAATCCTCCCTTAGGCTTCACTATCTTCATCCTCGGCCTGCTCCTCCTTTTCTTCACCGTTGGCTATCTCTCCATGTTCTTCATTATCCTCCTCTGCTTCTTCAGCATTATCTTCCTCTTCATCTTCTTCATCTTCTGCGACATCCTCGTCTTCACCTTCATCGTACTCCATAGGATCGTACTCTGAACGAGCGCGGTCCATTTTCTTCAACTCGTTCGTGTTTGGTTCACGCAATCTGAAGTTGATCACATCCATCGTGCTGTCGTCTAGGAATCGGTTGATTTCGGTGTTATTCGAAGCCCTGTGCTTCTTCAACTCCACTCTTCCGGTAATAGGATAGTAGTAGGCAGCAGAACGCTTCTTGGAGTCTCCATCTACAGGAACAAACTTAAGCGCCAATTCCTCATAAGGCTTCGAGAAGCGGTGGAAATGCATGTCGTAATTTTTGAAGTGTTTGTACTTGAAAGGCTTCGAACTAGAGTCCTCTTCATCAAGTAAGTTCAAAGGTTGTTCCTTCTCTGTCGATTGCAACTTCTCGTTCAAGTCGTTTACCGCTGTTCTATCTTCAAGTTGATACAAACTGACCCATTCGCCATCTTCAGATGTAATGGGCTTGTAAATGGCGCATTTCAAGCACTTTGACTGGAATTCCGGATCGTATTTGTCACCCTCTTTTCTCTTCTTCAAGTCTAGCTCTCTCATCAATGACGCGGAACCTGCAAACTTCACAGTCAAAAGCTGTGTGTCCATCATAGAAGTGTCTGGCAAAAGTGGCATGGCGGCCACAGGTTTCAAATGCTTCTTTCGTGGGTGTCTCAACGTGGCGAAGTTCATCAAGGACTCCTGTGCGTGATCAAAGCTGGCTTCCACTGCACGAAGCTGTGATTCTGGATCTGTCTTTTCTTCTTCATTCTTCTTGGTGCCAATTGCACCGCGGTCGTCCAGTCTAGTGGCCGATCGTTCGGCAATATACTCAGTTCTACGAAGGAACGAAACACCCGGCTCAGACTTGTTGACGTTCCCGATACCGGCATCCCTCAATAATACACGATCAGCAGGGTGTAGCGGAACGTCGGAGGGTGATTTTCCTTGTAGCGCCAATGAGTAATCGGGTAATTCGAGTGGGTTTACGGGCATGCCATATTCTTCGTCGATCTGGCCAATCAACAGCGCCATATACTCCTTACGTAACACAGAGCTCATGAGAGCATCGTTCTCTTGCAGTGGGGTTAATGAGTTGGTAAGATTGTACTTAAGAAAGCGTGGGTTTAGCGGAGGTGGGGGTAAGTTGTTGGTGTAGCGGATTTTGGCAATGTAGTCCTGACGGACGGGTTTCAGGTGGGACATGTTGGTGTTGTGAGCTCTGACCTTGCCAAGTTGGGTTTTAGAGGGTGTTAATTTAAGGATTTAGTGGCTTATTGTGGCCTTTATTGAGGTAGTTGAAGGTTGAAAAATGGGTGCAGTGTGCACTCACTACTAATAGAGAAAAGCTATGAACAGGTATGAGGTAGATTAAGAAAAATATTGGAATCGAAGATAATTGGATAATCTTTTCCTTTATTTTTTTTTTTTCTTTTTCAATATTTCATTTCAATTTCTACTCTACAACTCCTTTGGAAACACATCTTATGTATAAAACACGAGCTAAGTAAAAACTTCCGGTTGCGGCCATATCAAGTGGAAAATACTGTTTCCCGTCCGATCAACGTTAGTCAAGCCACTTAGAGCCACACTGAGTAATGCAGTGGGAGACCATGTGTGAAATTGTGGTGCTGCAATCTTTTTTAGCTGACTCAGAAATGGTGACAGATAAAATGAGTTGGTCGAACTAGCACTAGAATGGAGAGACTGTTCTGTTACAAATTTTTGGTGTTTTTTTTTGTGATGCTACACGTTTTATACCCGTCACAAACATACAACATCTTTGTCGGCACAAACTCATTTCATTTCACTTCATGCAAAATTGTAACTCCGGTCAAAAAAAATGAATATTCACTTTTATGTAAATAAACCCTAATCGCGGGCTTCTGTGGGGTCCTTATGGTTCCAACAAAAGACCTCTCCCGTGTTAAACTTTTCCAACGCATCCAAAAGGTCCACATCTAGGTCGATCTTCCCAAGATTCGAATCGCCCCCTAACTGATCCTCCGCCGCTTTGCCTGCTGGCAAAATTTCAAAGTTTTCCTTCACGCGCAGCTTCTTGGCGGTCTTCATCAATACAATAAAGCCCTGCAAATACGCCCATTTCGCAAGAATCTCAATCTTCGAAATGTTGTATTTCTTCTCCAACTCTAGCAATTGAGGGTCATCGAGTTTGGCGCCTTGGGTTAAGGGAGAGTACGCCTCAATGGCTATGTTCTCCTTAATCAAGTATTCACGCAACTTGAGCTTGGGCAGCCAAGGGTGTAACTCTAACTGATTGAGCACGGGTCTGATGGTCAATCCATCCCATTGCAAGAGCTCCTGGATGTGATGTTCTCCAAAGTTCGATACACCAATTGAGTGAACATAGAGCACATCGCTCTTTGGGTTGACAAACTCTTGCAACGCCTTCCATGTGCCCAAGCGTTTTTCCTTTGAAGTCAACGGAGAATGGATAAGGATCAAATCGACATAGCCCACATATTCCTTGACATCGGCGGCGATTTTAGCCACAGCAGCTTTAGTTTCCTCGTAGCCCTGACTGGCATTCGAGATCTTCGTCGTGAACCAAATATCTTCTCTTTTTGTTTCTGGGTTTTCCTTTATGAAATCGGAAATTGCGTGCGCTGCGTCTCGTTGGTTGCCGTAACCCATAGCTGAATCAATGTGGCGATATCCCTGCGTCAATGCCTCGTACACGAGATCATAGCAATCATTTGGCTCCAACAAATAGACACCGAAACCTGCTGCCGGAATCCAATTGCCGTTGTTTAGTTTGTATTTGGTGGTTCTGGTGAGCTGCTTTGCAGCCGTCTGTATAGTCATGGTGAAGATGGAATGAAAGAGTTTACAAAGAAGTAAAGCGAATACCTTGCTTTTATTTTTGTGGTTGAGATCTAGACTAGGGCGGACTTCCTCCAATTTATATGTTTCAGGTGTGGTTGCTGTCCTCACGTGAAACGCATCTAATTAGTAAAGGTCATGGCGACCGTTGCCACAGTGCGGCTAAATCTGAAACAAAAGCCGTTGAGATGGGAATGTGGGGGTAAAAAGAGAAGCGAATTTGGTTGACGATTACATTTTGGAACTACATAAGACTGCTTGAATGTGAAGGTAGTTGTCGGTGTACTGTATTATAACCATTGCTTTTGATGTAGCAAGTAATAGCGTTGTAGGCAGTAAGTACTGGTAGGTAATAGTAGTAGTAGTAAGCTTTAATAGTAATAGTATGAATTAATAGTAATAGTATGAATTAATAGTAATAGCATGTAATAATAATGGTATGTAATAATAATGGTATGTAATAATAATGGTATGTAATAATAGTAATGCAATATTAGTAATAGCATGTAATGATAGTAGGATTAATCGTATAGTTCATAGTTATAGAAATGGTAACGATGATTTGGGTCACCGTACCCAACGACGGGGTTAAAACACGGATTTGATAAAAGTTTTAGAAATAATAGCATGTACGGTAATGAAGGTTATCGCTCATTGCATAAGATTGGAGATAGAGAAGCTGGAAATTTCAACGTAATGCAGACCCTTTTGGACTAATAGGTAGCTCTGATGTGCCTTTTAAAAACACTACAATTTGTAAGTCACCAAATCAAAGATATGAGTTACAGAGGCATACTGGCGGGATTATGGATAAGAGTATATAAAGAGAAAAGTTTACAGCTCTAGCTTCATTGAATTACATAGCGCACATGTGCAGATTTTTTCGTCGATAACAAATTTAAAGAACTTGAATTGGAAATAGTAATGGCTACGGCAGAACCGTGGAAATACTGATGACGATGGTAATAGCAGTAGTAATAGTAATGTTGATGTTGAAGTTGATGTTGATGTTGATGTTGATATTAATGAAAGAAAAAATGAAAATAAAAACAAATCCTGTTTTCAAATTGTTTGTGGTAATAGTAATAGTCATAGTAATAGTAGTATCAGTGCTAATAATGTTAGCTCTAGTATCGCACCAGTGCTAATAATGATAGTACTAGTAATGGTTACTATAACTGCCATGGCAAAGACCCAATAAAAATTCTCTTCTCAAACATCAGTAAATTCGATACCCTTTTGCTCTCCAACTTTTCCATGTCCTCTTCTTTCCTAAATCCTTCACCCTCCGTCTCCTTCTCCTCCATTTTTTCTGTCTAATCTACTCATCACTCTATCCCACATCCACTCCTAACTAATCCACAAAAAAAAAATCATCCGTCCTCAAGACGCCACCCCTTAACGTCACCACTTAAACTCGTATTCTTATCTTCCCAAGAATAACCTCCACCACAATTACCTTCATTCTCCCCTTCCAAGTTTACACCCGTACACCACCGCTTATCTATTCCCCCACCTCACCTCCAACCCCAACATAATCTTTAACCTCTTCTTCCTACATCCTTCTTTCCCCAGAGCCCACCATGTCCGCACGAAAGAAGACCTTGTTGAAAGTGATTGTTCTCGGCGACTCGGGTGTCGGAAAGACGTCACTTATGCAGCAATTCGTCAACAAGAAGTTCTCGCACCAGTACAAGGCCACCATCGGTGCTGACTTCCTAACAAAAGACTTAACTATTGATAAAAAGACCGTTTCATTGCAGATCTGGGATACGGCTGGCCAAGAGCGGTTCCAGAGTTTGGGTGTGGCTTTTTATAGAGGCGCTGACTGTTGTGTGTTGTGCTACGATGTAACCAACGAGAAATCGCTCAACAACCTAGCTTCGTGGAAGGACGAGTTCTTGGTTCAGTCCAACGTAGCTAATCCTCAGGATTTCCCATTTATTATCATAGGAAACAAGATAGACGTAGACGAAAGTAAAAAGATCCCCTCGTTGCAGAAGAAGTTGCTCAATATAACCAACAACCAATTGGGCGGTTTAAACTATCCGCTTTTCGAGACCAGTGCCAAGGACTCAATTAACGTTGAGACCGCTTTCGAGGTCATTGCCAAGATGGCGTTGCAACAGGAAGAGTTAAACGAGGGAAGTAGAAACGATATGAACGACGACTACAACGACGCCATCAACATTCACTTGGAAAGCGAGAACAATGGCTGTGCGTGCTGAGGGGTCCGCTGTCTTACGCTGCGTCTATTTATCTACCAACTAATTTCTTTCCACTCCCGATAGAATGGCGTTCTAATCGTCTCCTTTGACAAGCGATATATTTCTGCAATTCTGCAATTCCACAACTCTGGACGAACTTTAAGGGTTCGAGATTTCTTGTTTTTGAACGCACACGATGTCTCCAATGGATCCATTACTTTCATATGTACGACTTAACAGACAAACAGAGTGTAGCTGACATAGCGAAATCTGCTGAAACTTAGTTCATGAGATCTCTCGATGTAGTTTTGAAGAATGAATCTTGGATGTCATTTTATTGATCATTTGTGTTCTTAGAACGCCAAGCTGGGATCCAGGAAGCGTCAGTTAAATTAAGAAAAACTGCTTGGTCAAGTAGTAAGATATATGACTATTATAGCTAATGACCTTTCAATTGAAGGATTTCTCCAGCTTTGTAATGCCTCCTATGTGCAATCTTATCAATAAACGACAGTGTTTGACAATCTCTTATCGGTCTAGTCTATTAAAAAGGACGACAAAGTATCACAATTCTTGTGTATTCCGTCTACGAAATACATTGGAGACGTCTATCTATTATTGGCGCTCTTCTATGATGAAAATCGCTCTTACTTCTCAATAAATAAACTGGTTTAAATGGCTTTTGCAACAAACGAATTTTTATTCTTAATGGACTTATACATTCGTTTGAATGATCAATGTTGACATTTCTGTAGGCTTTTATTTGGTATATTGAATTTGAAATTTATATAAATCGTATCGATTTCTTGCGGTTGAAAATCAAAAAAAAGAGTCTCTAAGTTTCATGACTACTTTAATGTACAGAAAAAATGGCCTGAATTCGGTTGGTTTTGCAAATTGTTGACCAGCAACGATATACAAGTATGAAGTGAACTTGGACCATCTAAAATGCTTCTTTCTAGCTCATACCTATCAAAAATTATCTTGTTCCTAATGTTTTCAATCGTCCTATCCTCTTACCCTGGAGTCCGGATCATTTACAAGGTATTCTATCTTCCATGCTTTCCCTACATTAACACTGCAAAAAGGCGTCTTTGATTACTCATCAGTGTACCCCTAAAATAAGCCCTTGTTTTACTTAAATAATGAGAGTTCCATAAGCGGTAAGAAGGAAGTGCAGACATCATTTCACATCTTCGAACGAGAAGCGCGAACATTACTAACCAAACCCTTGAACAACCCTACTAATAAAAGTATCAACGAAGATAGAGATTGCTATATAGATACTACATAACTTACTTCTTGGCAGCCTTTTGAGCAGCCTTGGTGACCTTACCAGCCTTGTCGGACTTCTCGACAGCCTTGATGACACCGACAGCAACAGTCTGTCTCATGTCTCTGACAGCGAATCTTCCCAAAGGTGGGTAGTCAGTGAAAGCCTCAACACACATTGGCTTGGTTGGGACCATCTTGACAATAGCAGCGTCACCGGACTTGACGGACTTAGGGTTCTCTTCCAAAGACTTACCGGTTCTTCTGTCAATCT
>JAJMJU010000045.1:0-44146 GCA_030563705.1 Australozyma bambusicola | reverse complement strand
CATCAAATTCCTCTCCCAAAACAAACAAACCCTTGTAATCAGATCAAAAAAAAAATTGAAAATCTTAAAATTCAAAAAAAAATATTTCCTTTTCTAAATACCTCTCTAAATTCACCTGGGCTCGTAACTATGAAAAGTACAGCCACATCACGCACCCGTGCCTTCGTGGAGACTGTACCAAAAACAGGAAAAAAACATTGTCCACTACACACTTGTCTTTACGAAACCCCGACCCACTCAGGATCTCCCGGCGTAGAAATAAAAAAGACAAACATATACAAGTACGTAATCATATAGCCACAGGTTATGAGCCCTGTGCTTTCCGTTTTCGGCAACGCTCCACAACGGTCTTGTGATTGTTCGCTTGTGTTTTTCGATAACTATTCCTGGTGGTGGCACTGGATTTTCAACAACCGATGAGGAAAAAAAGCCATGGCTACTCAATTCAATGAATTTGTCAGGATTGTCTGAATGATTATTTTCTTTCTACTTTTTTTCATGGCCTTTGTTGTTCCGTTGCTTTTCCCTCATAAGTGCTCTACCACCCCTATCACACACCCCCCTGATAACATTACACCTTCAATCATCATCACCGTCAAACATCAAGAAAATTCGTCACATCTTCAATTCTTGTTCTCTATATAAATCGTACTAACTCTCAGAATGGTTCCTCCTCCAGCAGAAATTCGTAGAAAATTGGTCATTGTCGGAGACGGTGCCTGTGGTAAAACATGTCTTTTGATCGTGTTCTCCAAGGGTACTTTCCCAGAAGTTTACGTACCTACCGTATTTGAAAATTACGTCGCTGACGTGGAAGTGGACGGAAGAAAAGTCGAATTGGCCCTTTGGGATACTGCCGGTCAGGAAGATTACGACAGATTGAGACCCTTATCTTATCCCGACTCCAATGTGATTTTGATCTGTTTCTCGATCGACTCACCCGACTCCTTGGACAATGTCTTGGAGAAATGGATCTCCGAGGTGTTGCATTTCTGTCAGGGTGTCCCAGTGATCTTGGTGGGATGTAAGGTTGATTTGAGAAACGACCCAGTCACAATCAAGAACTTGCAAGCCGATCAACAATCGCCCGTATCCTCTGCAGAGGGTCAGGATGTGGCCAATAAGATCAGCGCTAAGCACTACTTGGAGTGTTCCGCCAGAACCGGCCAAGGTGTCAGAGAGGTGTTCGAAACTGCCACCAGAGCCTCATTGGTTACTAAGGAGAAGAAGGAGAAGAAGAAGAAGTGTGTAGTATTGTAGATGCGCTTTTGCTCACTCTTTGGATGCGTTTTACGAGATGCTATACTGCCGACTTCTTTTCTCGCATTTAATCGTTAATTATTGTTACATCGTTAGGTCGCCTTAGGATACACGACATTTAAAAGATATTGTAGCCTAATAAGCTAATGAGCGTAAATAAATTTGGACTCGCTGTCAAGTAATCATCTCTTTAAAAAAAAACTATACGTTTGTTATTTTCTTTCAATTATTTTTATCATTTCTTTAAAATCTACATCACGTGATCTATTTCCTGCACATTTGGCCCCATTTGGCCAATTGCGACTTTCGTGAAAGAAACTCTCCAATTCAAACCAACATCGACAGCGTTTCTTTCAGATTTCACCTTTTGTCAATGTTAACTAGAAGCATTCTCAGACGCTGTGTCCGCCTTCAATCGACCTCTGTACAGGCCCCTAAGGTTAGTGGCACGGGCCTTACTAAAGAGGAGTTAGCCTCATCAAAAGATGCCTTGCAAGCACCCAATCATCCCGGCACCTGGTCGCCCACACAAGCCAGCAGAATCGATGTCATTAGCAAAAACGCCGTTAGATTCACCCAGAAGGACTTAGGGCTTCAACCCCAGCCTTACGCTGCCATCGAGTTGATCTCGAAGGAACCTGTACGTTACTTGGACACAAACATTGCAGTATGCGATGGAAACAAGGGCTCAACCTTGCAGGGCCATCCAAAGGTATATATTAATTTGGATCAACCTAAGGCTTCCACTTGTGGCTACTGTGGGTTAAGATATGCCAAGAAGGAGTTCAAGGAGCTGATAGAAGCCCAAGAGGCTTAAATCACTTGATTAGGGGATTTAACACAAATTGAGGGACGATTTCGGGGGTTGTTTTTTATTGACTTCATCAGTGAGTGTGTATCTCGTTCCATGACGTTAAATTGTCTGATGAGTTAACCGGGATTCCATTGAGTCAACAAGGTATCATTGAGTGACTTTAAGATAAGCTTTAAGCATTCCAAATATATCGAGTCCATGGCGTGTTATCCCGTTTATCTTTAGAATCCTTTTTCTCTTTCTTCACCAAAACCATTCACCACGTCTTTCATAGATAGATTTCAGCATAAGGTTTCCGCATCTCACACATTTCCATGACCTAAATATACACGAATGCTACCAAATACCGGCGGTCAAGTCGATTGAAGATTTCGTAAAAGTTTTAGCCAACAAATGTCCTTTAATTGAAACTGTAGAATCGTTTGGTTTCTGTGACTCCTACTGCTCTTCTAGATTGTCTCACGAGTTCCTCCCATGGTTCCCTTTTCATTCATCGTCTTCGGCCAATTCCTTCCATCTCTATGAATTTGCCAATTTTTTGAATTCTTCATTTCCAACTTCCTCCGTGTCTTCTTTCTGTCCCCCCTTTATCCTATACCTTCTGGTAATAGAACAAACAGTTCCCCTGATATTCCCCAAAACAATTCCAAGACTATAAAAATAAAAGAAATTATTCATTAAATCTAAAACCTGCTTTTTTATCGCCCAGTATTTTCTCCGAATTTAATCTCCGTACCCCGAAAACCAAACGGCTCTGGGTCCCTTTGCCTAATTCGCTTATCGTTCCCTTCGTGCGATCGCTACCCCGGATTCAAATGTGACATTGTTCGGCTACTCTATTACCGCCCTCACCGTTGCAATTTCTATATATTCGAAACGAATTTTCAAATTCTTAAGAAACTCTATAAATTCTCAACAATCTCCATAAATTCTCCTTCGTTGCAATGTCACTGCTGCCTCCCCTCGAGGCATTGCATGGTGTTGCCAAAGGACTATGGTACTCCCGGACATATCTCATTCAATCATTTGTGGTGATTCCAGTGGGTCTCTTGGTCATTCTTGCTATCTTATACGGGCTCAACAAGTTCCTTGTCAACGTTGTACGCATTCTATTCCCATGCTCGGTTCTCGGAATGCTTATCAACTTGATCATCCTCTGTGTCTTGGACGGCATGGCATCTGTGTGGAATTCTCCCAAATACGCCAAGAATTGGCGCGGTTCCGTTAGTCTGGCGTTTGCTTGGACCTTGGACCATTATCTCATCATCATCAAGCCGCCCATGAACTTCTGCTTGGAGTGGATCAATGTTTTCTTCATCCCGTCGTTTATCATGCTCCCCTTGAGCCAGCCCATCTCCTTCGTAGAGTGTGCCAAAATTGCAGCCGTTTTTGTCATTGGTGGTCTCTTGCTTATGGTACTCGATGTATACATGATCTTGGGTCTCAAGTACGTTCTTCTGCTCATCGGTTACGAACCTATAAAAGCGGAAATGGGTAAGGAATCAGATACTGAGGATAATGACGAACAGGATGTCATGTGTAGCGACGATTCGAGTGAAGTTGAGCTTCAACTGCTTGACAAGTCCCGTATGTCTGTCTCGGACGATATCACCACAATTGACCTCGAAGTTTTGAAGAAAGCGCGGCTTCGCGACTCTGTAGGCTTGGGCGATCCTTCCAGCGACCCTTTCCAACAACGTAGAATGAGTATGTCGCCGCCAGCTCTGTCTTCTATTATGCAACGCAGTGTCTCAGTAGGCATGCAAAGTGGTGTATCTCCAAATGGAGCTTCTTCACCAGCAAGTAATTCTTCGACGATTACCGGCCCCGGGCCGTTCCAGGAGAACCCTGTAGACGAATACGCAAATCTCTCGCGTATCGCCCGTAGAACCGCCAAATTTGTATCCAACTACATAGACTGGTTTCTCTACCTCGCTCTTTTTTTGGCCTCATTACCGTCTTACTACATCAGCTCCATCCATGTGATGCTCCCCTACCATTTGGGTTTGACTGTGTTCGCATACTATATTGCCTTGCTTATCCCCTTGAGATATCCCCAGTCCCGTAAGTTTGCACATCCTATCCTTATTCTGACATTCATTATCCTTTTTGTGTGCTTTATAGGTTCTCTCATCTATCACCGCGGCGCTCCTGTTGGCTTTTTGGAAGATTTAAAGTACTACAAAACTGGTAAAAACTACTTGAATCTTTTTAGTGGTATTGCGTATTACGATAACGGTGTAATTGTTCCTCCTAATATTTTGGCAGAACACTTCACCGCCCACCCGCAATGGCCCGGATGTGGCGATTTCTTGTCATCGCTCATGGACGTCTCCATTGTGTCATTGTCCTTGCCCATGTTTACACACCGCCGAGATTTTATCAAAAATTTCTGGGTGTTGATGCCACCACTTTTGGTGTCGACTGCCGCCACGTTTTTCACTTATCCAATCGTTTGTTACAAGATTGGGATTAGCCCCGAGAGATCCATTGGATTCATCGGTCGACTGGTAACTCTCGCTTTAGGTACGCCGCTTATAACGTCCTTGAGTGGTTCTGTGTCCCTTATGGCGGTGTGTACGATTTTGAGTGGAATTTGTGGTGTTTTAATTGGCGACCTGTTCTTCAAACTCCTCCGTATCCCACAAAACGACTTTATTACAAGGGGCGTTACACTTGGTATTAATTGTGGTGCCATTGCCACTGCTCATCTTTTAAATGTTGATCCAAGAGCTGCATCTATGAGTTCGTTAAGTTTCAGTGTGTTTGGTACGATTATGGTGATCTTAGCAAGTATCGGCGCTGTTCGTGATCTTATCAAGAGTTGGGTTGGGTTGTAGTTTGAATGACTTAGGAAGAAGTAGCGAAGTTGACCAAGTGATCATAATTATTTATTATATTTATTACATTTATCTAGTGGGTATTGAAATCTCCACATATAGATCATGCCAATACAAATTAACGATAAGTGTTGGGAGTAAACTCAGAGTGAAGATTGAAATAATGGTGGTTTTCTTTTGACTAATCAAGTCTATTGTTTGATCTAAGATCGTAAGAAGTAGACGTGTACGAAATCATGACTATCATCCTTTGAATTTATTGAAGATTTTCTTGGAGTTTTGCAAATCATATCATTTTTCTGTATTAATCGTGAAGTCTTATAGTTGAAAGTGTCACAAGAAATTTTATCCTGAAGCTGTTGAAAATTAATCCAGCTGACTGCTTATTTGGCATTCCAAAAATATACTCAAATCTCATTTGACTTTATTTATTTATTGAAAATACATTCTAGTAATGATCTTCATTCAGAAACCCTTGTTCAGCATGACATTCGTACAACATAAGCTTTGAAGAAACAAGAAACAATCTCAACAAATAAATTTCTAGTAAGTTCTCTACAAAATTGAGATACTGTTATCAGACTTTCTCAAGATTGAACTGCTTCGTACATGTTTACTCACATTATACTTAATCTATTTCCAGAAAACACAAAATTAAATCCCCTGAAAAAATTAAATTCGTACAAAACTCAATTTTTTGTCCTTCCTTTCCAATTACCTCTAAATGCTTGCCATTGGTGTGGTCGGATCTATTAACTTTACTATTTTCTACACGCGTACCTCCTATCTTCGTCTATGGGTGTCACCGCCGAATCCAGGGTCTTTCTCCTTCCCAGGGATCATACGGAATTTGAATTTTTCAACGTCTCCATAGCAGGAAATCAAAAAACTCTTGTGGTGTCCGGAGATGCGGTATTTGAAGTCCGAGAGGTAGGACCATCGAGTTCATTCGATCCACGGCCAGAACCGAAATTTCCATCCGGAGAACCTGTCAAATCCATTATTTTCGAGGCACAGGGATCTCAACCAGGTTATGTGAAACAAAACGCAAATTTCACATGTCTCACCAAGTATGACGTTCTCTTTCTAGTGCTATGTTCTCTTAAAGCGCACATCTTGACTCCCAGTGAGAGATACAAGGCCCAGGAGGACTTGCTTGATGAAGTCACCGAAAGCATAAACGGAGGACAAAACAAAGTTATCCAGAAACACATTTTAGATTCATTTGATACGATTTGCGATGTTTTGGAGGAGAATGGCGACACATACTATAGGGTCCAAACTACGAAAGTTCTACAAGCGTTAGAACGAAAAGTCTCTGCATTAAGCAATTTGCTATTGCAAAACAAAAGTTTTGCACTTCTGGCGCTAATTGAAGAAACCTTGGGTGGCGTGGAGTTACTCCCATCTCCCGAAATATTACGGCTCCAAACTCTAAAGTTTAGCGTCGACTACATATTCGATTCGTATCTTTCGCAAGATTTGAAGCAATTGTACTATATTCATATGAAAATCGACTCCAGCGCTCTAGATACTTTTGTTTCTGAGAGGCAGAAACAGCAACGAGCTAGGACGGTGGTTGAGGAAAATAGTGCTGCTGTATCGAAATCTAAATCGACAGCAAAGGGCTCCAATTCAGTGAAAGCGACAAAGAAAAAAGTGGCGGTAAAGGTAGCTGTGGGTAAAGGTGCTTTAGACAGCTTCTTTGGCCAGAGAAAGAAATGATTAGAGACTACATAGATGCCAAGTAAAAATTAGCAATGGTTTATCTTGAGGCACCGACCTCTAATAGGTGAAGGTTCAACTTCTTATAGCGGGCCTTCTCATCTGCTTGTAGCAATGCCTTAATCTCTTCTGTGAGTGTCTGGCAAACATCATTTGCCTTTTGTGTAAGTTCTATAAGGGCTAATCCATCAATGGGGAGACCGCCATTTTTCGAGATTTGAATAAGCTCGCGGTTTTTATTTAGGGTGAGAACCAAAAATCCATCACGTACGAGTTCCTCGGCTTTATCTGCATCCATGATGGCGATCTCACGATTGGTATCGCCCTTAATGTTCTCCTCTCTATCTACTGGGTTAAAGAATGAAAAAGTTATGCAAATGGGCACATGTAGTATGATAAGAGGTACGGGCTGTCGCTGATCAAAGTCGTGTACAATGATATCCGTGCCCTTCATTGTGACATCAGGCTTTCTGAAGTGTTGGAGCGCTGTCATCACTCCAATACATGTAGCATCAATCAAACCACCGTCATAACTCAAGTAATTGACATCTGCTCTAATATGCCAAACCTTCTCACCGGCTATTATACACAAACTCTCGAGGTCAAGGGCGTTGGACCTGCTGACTGCTTTTTCAATGAATCGAGAGATGAGCACCTCATCGTCTGAGTTCTTACCATTTTCGAACATTGGAGATGCCATCGGGCTGATTTCGGTGGTTATTGTGAAAACTCCTTCAAAAGGTCTCTCTTCGTATGGTTTGATGATGTCACAGCTTACCCTCACAGCCAATTTCGTTTTGCCAAACTCTACTTCTACAAATCCATATTCATTCTGATCAATGGTGATCTTGGGCTTCCGCATCTCGTCTAGTGCTCGCGAATTGATCCGAAAGCCATTTTTGAGTGCTTCTTTGACAAAATTGCGTTCGTTGAGGGAAATTTCGGCTTCTTTGACCATTGCTAACGAGCTTTTCTTTATGATGTAATTAGTAAATTGAGTAGCTCTATGAGATGGTGGTCACGTGAGGGTGTTTTTTGGACTGAAAATTGAAGCAAAGAACAAGTCATTATTTTTGAATTTTGGTTTAATAAATGATTTGAAAGAAATGGAAGGACTTTTTTTTCTTTGTATTTCTTTCTTCGTGATTATTGAAGGCGCACTTGAAATCACTTCTTAATGGCGATGAGCTAAAAGAAGGTCAAGTTCAGCAAACATGGGACTAATAATCAAATAAATTCTTAGTTTTATGTAAGAAATATTGCTTTGGGATAGTCAAGTCTCGTGTCATGACCTCTCATTCCAGATCACTTGTAAAGAGCTTATTCAACTGAAATCACTTCAAAATTCTACCTAATACATTCTAATAAATTCGTTATCTTACTTAATTCTGTGCGTCGAACAATTTATTTTTATCTCTCCTTGGCATTTTCGGTGGTACATTCTTGGCAAGGCAAATGGGGCAATCGAGTGGGGATAGTGAGCTATTTACTGTCACAAATTTAATTTACTATGTCTTGGTATTTGATTAACGAGGTTTCAACTATTCGCAGGCCATTGCATAAGGGGGGGAATTGCAAATTGTATATTTTAATTTCGACTTGATGTTACCGCCAGCGTTTATTCATCACCCAAACAAACACATCGAATAGTTTATAGTAAAGATCGACCTCGAATAACGCTAAACAAATTGTTACGTTTTTTATTCTCGATGATACTATTTTAATGATAGCTTTACTTATTCATTGGGGACCAGTTGGCCGAGTCAATATAATCTCACTACAATGACACTAACGGCACTATTCGCGGCAATCGAATTAAGATTATCAGAATTTAAATTTCAATTGGGAAAGTGGCGATTGCATTCCATTTCTAATTAAAAAATCACATAGAAAATTCAATTTTCGAAACTAGCCTTTTTTCCAACACCACATGGAATATTAAGATTCAACAATGGCGATGCATCTCCAAAACTTATTGCCTAAAACACATACACTAGCAAGCACTAGTAAGCCTAAAGTGGCCGTCTAGTTTTGGCACAAGCTGGACACTGTGAAATCAATATAGTCACTTGTGACAGCATATATCAGCCCAAGAAAGAAAACTCCAACATCAGTTCCCCCCCCCCCCATAAATTGTCTATAATTAAAATTTCTCAATTTGGTCATTTAAATCGGGCTTGCAGGAAATGTTATGATGAGCACAAAAACAAAAACGACCGTTTCGGTCTTGTCAACATGTCATCATCCTGCATGCTCACCTGTCATGTATACGAGACCCTTGTTGTTTAGAAGTCCCTTCAAATAGTCAATTCTGAACACAATCTGCTAGCCGACCCAAAATTTTCAACAAAATTTAAACCGCTATAAAACCTGAATTTCTTAGTTTCGAAAATCCATCTTTGTACCTAACTCTAGTCAATCGTTATGCACTAAACGTTACAAGACACCACAAAACACTTGTCCCTATCCCTGCAGTACTCCTGTATATCACATGGCATTTGACCGAAATATAAGAGACTGGCGGTCTACTATGCAGGATGTACACAAACAATTTGCACCCTTCTATTACAAGCGTGGCCGCCCTTTTGGGACCAATTCCGGGAAAAAAATATAAATAGGCCGCAAATTGTCTAGTTGAAGTTTTATTTTCTTCCATAGTTTCTCTTTATCAAAACAATTCGCAATGAAGTTCACCTTCGTCACTCTCGCTACTGTCGCTGCTGTCTCCGCCGCTGACCTTCAATTTCTGGTCATCGCTTCTGACAACGGAAACAGATTGGGTTATGTTAGCGCTAAGACCAGTCCTGGCGTTTCCAATGCTTTTGCTTATGTTGACAGTGTTGCCACCCCATTGCTCTACGCTAACAACCAGGCCAACTACATTCCAAGTGCTTCTGTCGGTCCATTCCCCATGGTCAGCGTTCTTGTCAGCTCTAAAGGTTTCTCGATTGTTTCTTTCGCTCGTATCAACAACCCAGCTCCCTTGAACTTCAAGCAATTCACCAGCTCCTCTTCTTACCTTGCCAACGCCCAGTACTGGTCTTGTTCCAATGCCGGTGAGCTTGGTGGCTTGTCTGCTAAATACCCTCTTATCATGTCTACCAACTTCGGTGCTTCTTCTCCTGCCTCTAGCTGTCGTAAGGTCAACTTGGTTGTTCCTAACAAGCAGTTTTCTACCTCTTCTTCCTCCACTACTACCAACCCCGTCACCACCACTTGGTCCAACCAAACTATTACCAGCTACACCACCTACTGCCCATTGCCAACTGTTGTCACCATCACCACTTGTGACACCGTCTGCTACCCAACTGCTGTGACTGTTTCCACTGCTACCACCATCACCTGTAACAACTGTGTCTGGCCATCCACCCAGACCGTTACTGCTGTGACTACTGTTGTTCCTCCTGTGCCTGTTACCCCAGCACCTCCTGCTGTGACTACTGTTACTCCTGCTCCTGCTCCTTCTCCAGCTTCTACCTCCACCGCCCCTAAGTCCATCACTGTTGTCAACGCTGGTGTTAAGAATGCCGTTGGCGCCATGGGTCTTGCCGGTATTGTTGCTGTGTTGTTGTAGATTTGATTTCTATTTCTTTTATCTATTTTAGTTATGCTGCAACTAGAATTTAGTTCAATCACTTGAATTTAATGATTCTGTTTAAGGGATTGTAGTGTTATTTATTTGAAGAAAGAGATATATTTTTTCGAAACTCATATGCTCGACTATTTGGTTGTTCGTTTTAAGAACCTTCGCTATTGGAAAGGCTCTTTATATTTGATTAGTTTCCTGAGTTTCAAAGATGCTAGGGCAAACTCGACGGTAAAATAATAATAATGGATCAAATCCATTGGAAATAATGCTAAGCAGTATATTTTTTTGCATTAACGATTTTCCTATTTCAAATGATCTTTCTGAGGTCGTTTATACCAACTACTTCAACCCCCCTGAACATATTCACTCCGAGATTAGTTTAAGAAAAGGTTTAATTCAAAACCAATCTGAAATTCTTAGTCCCTTAATTACCGTGTGGCATCGTTGTATTGCCTATGACCTTCGCCTGGTTGCAAATTAGAAAGGCAACCGACCTCACCACTTCAAGTAAATCTCTTAAACTCGTCAATGATCACAATTTCAAACTTAATAATCCTTCGTTTCACACCAACTTTAATAATTCCATTCGCTACGTCCATGTCCAGATCCTCCTTTCTTTTATGCGGCACACGACCTCCGTCCCTCCATACATGAGGGCAAACCTCCAAATATCGTTCTTCCGAATCGTTTAACATCCCTAGATGCTTTCTCTATACAAATACGGCCCTGTGCCTAAAAATGTCTTGAGGGCATACTCTTCCCTCAATTTTGGCCGTGCTGCTACACCGCCTTCAATGAATTTCTTCCAAAAGGAACGCTTACCTGCCAACACCATAATCAAATTTGTGCCCCAACAGACGGCCTACGTTGTCGAGAGAATGGGTAAATTTCACTCGATTTTAAAGCCTGGAATCGCCATTTTGCTTCCTGTTCTCGATAAAATCACCTACGTCCAATCATTAAAGGAAACGGCGATTGAGATACCCTCCCAAAATGCCATCACCGCAGATAACGTTTCGTTGGAACTCGATGGTATTCTTTATGTCAAGGTTCATGACCCATACAAGGCTTCGTATGGCGTTGAAGATTTCAAATTTGCCATTAGCCAACTTGCCCAAACCACTATGAGATCAGAGATTGGTTCGTTAACCTTGGACCTGGTATTGAAGGAGAGACAAATGCTCAACACAAACATCAACAAAATCATCAATGATGCTGCGCAGGAACACTGGGGTGTCGAATGTTTGCGTTACGAAATCAGAGACATTCATCCTCCTCAAAACGTTTTGGAGGCCATGCATAGACAGGTCAGCGCAGAACGTTCCAAGCGTGCCGAAATCTTGGAGTCTGAGGGTGTGCGTCAGTCAAAGATCAACATCGCCGAGGGTGAGAAGCAATCATTGATTTTAAAGGCTGAGGCTACGGCCATGAGTATTGAAAAGATTGCTGAGTCAATTCAAAAGACTCCCGGCGGTAAAGATGCTATCAATCTCCAAATCGCACAGGAGTACATCAAGGAGTTTGGAAAGATTGCCAAGGAGACCAACACGGTTGTTCTTCCGTCGAATTTGGGCGACTTGAGTAGTATGATGGCTGCTGGAATGGGAATCTTTAAGTCCATGAAGCAAAGCGCTCCAGAAGTGAAAAACGAAACAAAAGAGTAAGGGCCTGTAAATAAAAATGGAAATGAAAAATTAAACTGGTACATAATTGTAAAGTAAGGTATCAAAGAAGTATTGAGTGTTCTAAATCTAAAGCGCAAAACAACCCAACTAAAACTAAAAATCTTCATTTCCGTCGATTGCATTATTGTTTTATCTTTGAAGTTGGAGTCATCCATTACTGCAAATTGTGTTGTTTTTTTTTTGGCATTTTAAATAATCTTTAAATTCAAATAATAAGCTTATCAAATTTCATTATTTTAAATAGTATACAATCGTAATGAAACGTCACTGGCGGGGATATTAGTGCACATGTGACGGGCTCTAGGAGCAATGCGTTTATAATGAGACGTGCCCATATCCGTAAAGGTCCGAAGTAAAAACATGAAAAGGATTGTCGGGGACCTTATAGGCTCAAAATGCGTGCAAATAGAAGTGGTTCAAGCTTCTTCAAGCTTCTCGTAGTCGACGGCGTAAGAAAGGTTTGAGTCCTTTCTCGTTCTTCTTCTCTGGCTGCTTGACAAGTTCCACTTAAAGAGCAAGCGCTCGCCAATCTTGGAGAAATTGGTATGGATGCACCATTGGTACAAATACCACTCCAACGTAAACACGAGAGCGGCAAGCGCAAAGCCGCAGAATACAGCCAAGCCGATGTGATTGGCCAACGACTTGATGAACTTGGCGTCGTCCAAATGCCACGAAGACCCAGGGGCGATACTAAAGAAAGAGCCAGGATTCGACTTGTAGTCGCTCGAAAGAAGGACACGGACTTGGCTCATTTCAGTGGCGAGCATTCTTTTATACTGAACAAGCATCACAGACACGAACAATGGACCTGTGGAGAACATAATGGTGATATAAGGCACTAACCAATTGCGCTTGTACTTCTTCAAGTTATCAATGACCTTCAAAAAGAATGGGTGACCAGGTACAGAGCCCATGACGTCGTTCGAAACACCAGTGGGTATCGTTTCACGCACAAATGCAGGTGCAACGAGTAAGGGGTCGAGTTTTCTCGTGCACCCGTCATCAAGATCAATGTAAATACCTCCATAGTGAGCCAACACAAAGTAGCGGATAGCGTCGGCCCTCTGGATAGGATATGTGTACGAGTCCCAAGTGTCAAGAAACCACGAGTATTCACGTTCGATGAAGTCGCGTGCGGAATTATCGGTCCACAAGTAATATTCGTAGTCGGGGTGCAATTCGATACAAGCCTGTTGGCCGTCGCGCCACTTCTCAGGGATGTTGTAATCCTTGTACGTTTGATGAATAATCTTTGGAATCAAGGGCTTAGCGTGGGCGGCGGCGCCGGCGGCGTCTTCCTTGCCGCTACTGGAGTGTTGTTTGTGTGAGTTGTGATCGGCCGTGCTGGCGGAAGCGGCTAATTCCAGCTGTGTGAATGCAGTGGCGTAGGGACTGTCGAAAATGAGACAAATCAAGTCTAAACTACAATATGCGAGAAAGGCAATCACGGCAAGATGGCCCCAGATTATATATTTGAGCTCTTTTCTCATGCTGAAGACAGGCGGAAGGCGGTGGTGTTGTGTTTGTGTATGAGAAGAAGTGCACACACTTTGGAAGAAAAGAGGGAAGATAAAAACTTAGGGAACGGAAACGACGTACGTTGCGATAGAGTGGTGATTTAAATATTTCTATAAACAACACCGACTCTCAAAGATATAAAGGAAGGTTTATGTTGCTAAAGTAAACAGAGGTTGTTTTCAAATGGGAGTAGTAGTCAATAGGGGGGAAGGCTAGAATGGATACAAGGGGGGCTGTGAAATATATTCTGCCCAATGAACAAAACAAACGTGATACGGAGATTCCAAACGATGATGATGTGTTAAACAAGGAAGATCGGGGAGCTTAAGCAGTAGCTGTTTCGGAGAATTATGTTGTTAGGTATGCCCAACCAAAGGCAAGAAAATCAGTGATTGTGAAGGAAGTTCGGGATGTCGCTAGATTTTTAAATGCTAACCTTCGGGGACGCTGCATGTCCTGCAGCCGGGAGTTTATAAAGTGTGAGATGCGGAAGTTAAGCAAACCAGTTTCTCCGTGTATTGAATGCAGGACCGCTAAAAGGGGAAGAGTATAAGATGACGGCATAAAAAAATTTCGGTTATGCAAATGAAAAATGGCAAAGAAAAAGGTAGAAACAATGAAGAAGCAGCAAGAGATAGGGGTTTGAGAAAGCTACTTCAAGCAATTGAGAAACTTCGACTCATTGGTGAAAATCTTAATGGTTATGAAGTGATTTTGTACAAATGATAGGACACTGCCCCTATGGATTTAAGACTTCGGGCTTAGTGCAGTATCATGTTGCGTCAGCCTTCGAGAGATGAAGTTAGCCCAAGAAGTCACGGGTGTGAGAGATGAGATAAACGAATTGGGAATAGAATCACCTGTTGGCCTTTTTTTTGCTTTTGTGTTAAACAATTTACTTTTATTTGGCTTCCTTAACGTTATTCGAAAGAGAAGTCATCTCACATTATAGTCAAATAGGAGCATTTCCCGCCCCCTAAAGCAATACATAGCATGGTTTGCGGCGTTCGGACTTCTGAATTCAAGTCAATGTCCTTGACTTTCGACAAACCATCTACGGTACGGAAGTCAAACTGTTTGGTGCCCTGCATGCGGCTGTATCTACCTGAATTTCCCCATTAATATATCGGAATCCCCACTGCATAATAGCCTATGGAACCTGCACAGTAGTGAGACCATGTCTGTGTTACTAAGTCTGTACAAGTAACATACAGTCTTACTGCATATAAGAGGTTGCCGATATGTGGTGCCGTCTTAGTTGGGCATACCTGTAGATTTGTTCCCGTACCGTCATGAAAGACTTTGTCAGCCGAGACGGGACATCCCGGCATCGGTTCGTTTGCTGATTGTGATAGAATAAGCTGACAGTCTGGTGTCATAATCCTTCACCATCATAATCTGGTAAGAGCGTTGCGCAATGGCACGGCTTATGGTTACGTTCCGATGGACGCTTTGATTGACCCCTATTTTACGATGTTGCCCTAGCCCTCTCATCATCTATTGGCAATAATATCGATCAATCAATCAATCTAACCACTAAGCTTCCCCCCTCCCCCTTTTTCTTCTCTAGAACCCCCCAGCATTTTTTACTCAAATCTTGCACATAATCCCGAATAAAGTTCTTCTCGTCAACGTTACGATTATTATTGTTGCGATGGTTCTATATCCGACTCCCTTTCATCGCCTCGCGTATTATTGACCTTGGTCCATCAACCAGTACAATTGGGGACAAATACTCAAGCCGCGTGATGTTGCTTTCATAAACAGAAAAGTTGCTTGATCGTGTTTGAGATGGTTGTCTGCAGGAACACGTTCTCCAAATAGGGGAGGGAATTAACCGCTAGATGTGGCAAGTGCATGCAGTTGGTGAACTTTGGCCTACCCATGATTATCCTTGTAGATATGTTTGAGATTTATCATGGCAGCAATAGACTTGGGGGTAAATGTGCAATGTGAGCAAGCGTTTTGTTGATCTTTACCGTGATCCGTGTTGACTACAGCGGCATGGTTATGAACCGAGGAGTAGGACTTTGGGTGATTCGGTACCTATGGTGTGATAAGTATGACAGAGGTTCGAAGATCTAGATGGACCGAGGTGAAAGTGTAAGATTACGATTTAGATCATCGATTTATTTATACAAATTACCAGAGAGCACAGTTGACGCTAAAGACATCCGCGTATTATACGTACCATAATTATGTTCATTGTATTAAAATTAGACTTATGCATTCAATCTACTAAAAGAATCATACACAGAAAAAACTTTTAAAGCCTGCTGGCAAGTCTTTCATCATTCCGCTCGAAGTTCTTATCCACAATGTCAATCATGTAGGCCACATCCCAGTCGTGTGTTTCCTTCCTCTCTACCAATCTCGAAAGAAACTTAAAGCAGAACTGAAGATCTCTAGGGTTGCGAATTATCACATAGGCCGTGGTTTTCGCCTTGTTTTTGAAGATCTTGATGAGTTTGAGGTTGTTCAAGTAAAATAAAAACGAAAGGAGGTACTGCTTGTTGTATGTCTCGATTCTGTAGTTGCTTGACTCATCTTTAAAGTTCTTCTTGTTATCCTTCTGAATCACCTTAAGCAACGATTTGGTCGTAGGATACTCCTTCAGAAGGAGCAGGTCATCTATGAGCTGTTGCTCCGTAAGCTCGTTCCGCGCTTGCTTGCCCACTTCGTTGGTGAGATGTTTGACACAAATAAGAATTGATTCAATAAACGGCTCGACAATCGTGGCCAAGGTCTTGTGGAACTGTTCGTCTAAAATCTCATATGACCCATTAATGACACCGAAGTCCTGATATTTCTTTAAGATGTTCGAGATGCTGTGATCGGGGTTGTAATCGTAATCAAACAAGAACTCATTTTTCAAAAATCCAGTGAAGATATAATGAAGCTGATTGATTCTAAAAACGTTCAGGCTTCGCAACAAAATGAAAGATACCAAACATTTGTGGATGATCAAATGGATACATAGGTTCTTATAATAGAGAAGCTCAAATGAGTTGACGATCTTGATCCGCTGCGTGTCGGGGTTTACCCTAGTGTACCGCAAGAACTTGATGATCTGCGTGTGAATTAACTGAATTTTATCTTCTCTTGATAAGTTCTGAATGTCCTGAATGAGTTTTTGGTTAGATTCATTGATCTTATCATATTGTAAAACTGTCAAAATGAAGTCAAACATGGGAAGGAGGTCAATCGTGGAAAATTCCTTCTTCTGATACATGTAATTGTACGTTTGAATTGTTATGCCAACTAATGCACTTTCAGGAAGATACGACACATCGTTGACAGCGTGCAAGATCTGAAAGCCGAGCTTCTTTAAGTTCAAATTCTGTTCGGCAGCAATTTGGTCTTTTTCATCGCTAAAATCAAGAGAGTTTGCCGGGTCGTTTACGTATGACGAGAACTTAAAGTTATCGGCCAATTTCAAATATATTTTACCGTTCAATGCTTTTTCCGAATTGTCCACGAAGCCGTCTGGCAGCCGCTTCACCGTACTCTTATCTGCGCTCGAAAACATATTCGAAAGACCGTTAGTCAAAATATTGACAAAGCTCTCCTGTGTCTTATCCATTCCGTTCAATTCGCTGAGATATCCATCAGCTTCATAAACACGCTCATAAATAATGGCTATTGGCTGAATCAACAAATCGAAATCGGCCTGTTTTTCCTTTTTTCTCTTGTTGAAATAAATGGAGGCCAAACTTTTCAAGATACCGTACTTAGGCAATAAGAGTTTTCCGTCTCTGGATCTGGTTCCTTCAATGAACACCTCAAAGTGGATTTTGTTAGCAAACACGAATTCTATATAATTGTTGAGGTTCCTCTCTGTGTAGAGCTCATTATTAAACGACCGCTTAATGAAAATTGCACCCAAGCCTTTCAAAATTGACCCAAAAACAGCCACATTTAAGTTGTCGCCTGCAATGACGGCTGGAATTGACATTTGGAACCGAATGAGAATCAAATGTAAGATGACATAATCGATGTGCGACTGGTGGTTGGGAAGAAGTACAATTGACATGGGGTCCTCTAAGTATTTCTTGTAAAGGTTACTAAATTGAACACGGTTGACCCAAACTCCCAGAGGAAACATCTTTGAAAGAGTTTTGATTACGGTTATGTAGCACATCCTCACAAATCGGTCGCTTCCAAAAGATGGAAGGTTTTTTTTATTCTCTGCGGTATAGTATCTGACCATAAATTCCTTCACTTCTTTGTGTCTCGCGGGGAAATCCTTCGCCTTGATGAGGTTCATTTGAAGCTCGGAAACGACCAAATTGTACACGATTTCGTCTAATTTCTCATCTGTGACCTCCAAGCGGTTCTTCATGTACTCCTCGCCAGCCTTGTTAAACTTGTCGCTGGTCTTCTTAACCGAATACCTGTACTCGGCATTCTTATAAATTTCAAAAACGTTAACGCTTGAAAAAAAATTAATGAAATGCTCCAAGAGTTGGAAGCTATTGCTTGTTTTATGATTAGTTTCTAAGGGAAGATAGGTTTCCTTATCTGTAGGTAACGGAAACGTCAAGTCGATGTTCGGATGGGTCAATGCATTCTCTAGAATGTTGACGTCAAAGTCCGAATTGGTGAGAGCGGTCGAGGCCATGATTCGAAAACGACTTGGAATTTTTACCTATGCATCGAAGAGATCTCACACCTTATATGTGTTGCCAGTATCCCAACAATCTGCACCCCCGCTTCATACGCAGTTTTTTATAAAGTACCAAATCGGGTAATAGAGCGAGTATGCAAGGAAAGGAAAGTAAGAAGAAAGTGTGCCTTAAAGATAATGTTAAGGACAATGAGAATCAGAAATATACATATTTTTTTTTTCTATTACTAATTATTTTCGATATTCTTGATAATTATTTCTATTCTTCAAATATCTCAATTTGTTTGGCATTCGCATGGTTGGTAGCGTCATCACATGGCTGCAAATTTGAAGTCATATTTTACACATTGTGCGTTCTATCACCGATGATTCAAGTAATTTTTCCTATTGTGGCTGATTGTCTAATTTGCCTTTTTCTGTTTTTTTTTTCTTTCTTTTTGGGGTTTGGGAGAGGGAAAGACGGCCCTGGTTTAATCGTCACGCCGAAGTCTCCTGTCAATAACCAAATGTTATGTCGCCGTAACTCCGCTTCTAGCATATTTTACTTAGGTTTAAAACCATGTACAGCACTTGTTGGTAGGATCGAAATAATTACCTTCATCACTGCATTCGAGGATTAGCGGACCTCCAGTAGCAAAATAGAGGATAGGCGATGGTCGTCCGTGGTCAATTCAGATTATCCCTCAAATTATTAGTTTATATTCAATCAAGAATCGATCTGGTGTGACCCTTGCCGTCAGCTCCCAGTTTCTTTAAGCTCGACGTTTTATCGGCCAATTTGAAGTCAGATTTGCATTATTGTGGGTTTTGGCACCAATCTCTACCATGGTTGACTTGAAAATGACAAAGGTGCTTTTCCAACCACCAGTTGATGCATCCAGCGATCATAATTCCAAACGAGTCGCTTATTCCGACGCATCCCATAGAGAATTCTCGTTTTCCCTTAGGCACTTCTTCACTCACAGAGAGAAACGTGTTGACGTACAGAAGGCCGCCTAATAGACCTTCATACAAAGCAAAGCAAAGTAGCAGCCACAACCCCGGAAATGGCACAGTAAACAAAGACTGCATTATGGCTACTCCGACGTTGGCTATTTGCAAAATGCTAAGGATGTAAAGCCTCTTGAAGCGAATACCGAACGTGGACGAGGATCGAGACAAAAACACCCCTAGCTGGTACATAAATCCATACACAACATAGATATCTCTGTAGCTTGATATGAGCCATTGTGGCATGCGGTCTAACGGGAATAGAAGCGTTGGCGATATTCCTTGATTAATGGTGTATTCCGCTATATAAACGGAACACAACGGGACCATGTACGGCTTAATCAACGGAACTATACGCGCGAAAGTTTTTTGAACATGAGATCTCAAACGCTGCATTGTGTTATTACTCCAGTTAAAGTAGTGTGTGTCCTCGATTGCGAGTTGAGAAGAGACCTGCTCCTCTGAAGGTAATTCGCCATAGTAAATTTCCGAAACAGGCTCGGGCAAAACTAAGTAATATGCTATGAGGAATAAAAGTGGCACTACAGCAAACATGGTTAACGTGGCTCTAGTAGATATCCTCATTACACTGGTCATGATCAAAAACACAAAACTGCCAACAATTCCAGCCGCGCCAGTCCCCATTGAAAATCCACCTATTGAATTTTGTTCAGAATAATAATGTGTCAATTGGAGGAACGACACTTCCCCTAGACCAGACGATAATGACGCCATTGCTATGCCTAGCACCTTGAACCCAATTGAGCTCTGACCAGACAAACTGATGACCAACATGCCCACGCAAGATAGCGCTACCAATGCAAAAATCCTTCTGTCGTAGCTGACCAAGTGAATGAACAATGGCGATAACATCTTGACCACTAGCGCAGGAACAATATCCGCCAACAAGACCACAGCTTTTGGAGTAGCTGCGCCAACCAAATCAATGGCGGCCGAAAGGATTACTACATATAATACATTATTGACGAGCCCGAAAACTAGGAAGGACGTGAAAACTCTCTGAGGCTCTCGTTTCAAGTAACGCATCGTAGTATGTTATCGTGAAGTCCACAACACCAGCGTTTAATACTATATGTCGTAGTGAAATTGCTTTTATCTCGGAGTTGAAGCTTTAAATCTAATTACTCTTTTTAGTATTTGAGTCTCTGAATCGAAATTCTTTTCTATTATTTGTGTAGCTTTAATATCTTAGTAAGCTTCACCTTGATTGAATAAAACAACAACGCTCTAGTGACTTCACACTTATAAATGAACGTTGTTATCTCGTCATTCAATTAACATATGCATTCCTGCAGGTAGAATGTGCATAAGGAATCGACAGTCAGCCCTTTCCATAACGGTTTAAAGACCAAAAAAAATCTCAAAACGAATTTTGGTAAATGTGTTAGATGATAAAACTTTCTTGCTGACGACCGAATTGACTTACGACTTTGCTTGAGCCAACAAAATTAATCAAGTGTTCTAAGATTGATCATAGCACGCAAAAAATTTTCGTGAGTCATTTGCAGTCCGTCAATTATATAATGGCAGAATAGTGAACATAAGACTCAGTGAAAAAGTGCCCTGTATTTTCTTTTTAATTGACTGGCTTTCTTTTGCTAAACTCTGTAATATATAATGAGCCAAACTCCCGACGTTGAACAATACGACGACACTCGTATCTTGGGTTACAATCCATTGGTTTCCCCAGCTATGTTGCAGTCGGACATCAGAGCCACACATCAAGCTTTAGACGTCGTAATCAAAGCCAGAAGAGAATCTGCAGACATCTTTGCTGGTAAAGACGACCGTTGTTTGGTGATTGTCGGCCCATGTTCCATCCATGACCCAGAGGCAGCCTTGGAGTATGCCACCAGATTGAAGAGGTTGTCTGACGAGTTGAAAGACGACCTTGTCGTCATCATGAGAGCTTACTTAGAAAAACCAAGAACCACCGTGGGCTGGAAGGGTCTCATTAATGACCCCAATGTTGACAACTCCCATGATATCAACAAGGGGTTGAGAGTCTCGAGACAATTGTATAGTGACTTAACTGGTAAAATCGGTGTGCCTATTGGCTCCGAGATGTTGGACACTATTTCTCCACAATACTTCTCTGACTTGTTGAGTTTCGGTGCTGTTGGTGCTAGAACTACAGAGTCACAATTGCACAGGGAGTTGGCCTCTGGTTTATCATTCCCCATTGGTTTCAAAAATGGTACTGACGGTAACCTTGGAGTCGCCTTGGATGCCGTGCAAGCTTCCTCCAAGGGTCACCATTTTTTAGGAGTCACTAAAGATGGCTTAGCCGCCATTACCACTACCAAGGGTAATGACAATTGCTTCATTATTTTAAGAGGGGGCAAAAAGTTGACGAACTACGATGCAGAGGCTGTCAGCGCCGCCAAGGAAAGTATAAAAAAGAGCACCGACCCAAGCATCAAGTTGATGATAGACTGTTCTCACGATAACTCGCGTAAAGACTACAGAAACCAACCCATCGTGTTGGACTCTGTTGCACAACAAATCGCCGCTGGTGAGGACATTCTTATTGGTGTCATGATCGAGTCGAATATCAACGAAGGAAAACAAAACATGCCTGCTGACGGCAGTGGTAAGGAAAGCTTGAAGTACGGTGTTTCGATCACTGATGGTTGTGTTTCTTGGGAAACTACTGTAGACATGTTGACGAAATTGTCCAAGGCTGTCCAAACCAGAAGAGCCAAAAAGTCTAGGAACTAATTTGTTGGTCAAAAGTTGATAATTAAAAAGTCTTTAGAGTTTGCAAATAAATAGTATATATTCTCAGCGAAAGAGAAAAAGTATTGGGAAAATCAATTCCCAATGTAGAGATCACCATTCAAAGTTGAACTCGCGTTTAATGTCTTGAGAAGACATGTTTGCTTCTGGTTCGTAAATTTGTTTAAGAAGCCACATTAGTTGTGGGTTGGTGGTCGCGTATGAGTGTTTGGTTTGAAAAGGATTGCGCGAGTTTTTTTTTGTGGAAAGAGGGTGAGAAACACCATACAAATCATTTCGAAAGTGTGCCAAGGCATGCGCCTCCTCCGCTTTCTCCAAGTCTGCAAAGTATTTTACTTTATCGACAGTTTCGTCAGGACTTGGTGCATTGCCATAGTAAAAGACACGTTCGAGGGGAAAATTCATGGCGTCCCCTAAGTGATAGTTTACAAAACGGTCTCTTTTGAATTCAAAGCCAGTAACACTTACATAGCTTGGGTATCGGTTGAAAGATTCATAATAACGACAGAACAGGAATAGCACGTTCTCAAAGGAGTCACGAGCATACTCTTCCAAAAGCACCCGATCCAAAAAAGAGTCATCCCACTCCTCAAACCTTTTTAGTAGATCATAGTATGACTGCGCTTCCGAGATTGGGCCAGCCTCTCGTTTGGTCTTTCCTCCAGACACAACAAGCACAGAGTTCGATTCGGCCTTCAACTTTCTAATACTCTCAATTAAGTGCTCACGGAAACACAAATGGTCTTTTCCCTCGTATTGGAACGGTGCTAGGTGCCATTCATCCTGCGCTAGGCCATTGGTATTTCCCCCTTTCCAGATCGAGTGACAAGGCAAGATGATAAGATGATTCACTGACATGACTGGGAGAATATGAGGAAGAAACGAAGGATAAATAGACTGTAAGTTGAATAATTTTGTAATGTAAGGCAGAGTCAGTGGGTTAAAAAGCGATTGTATTACTTGTTTAATTAAAGGGCCGCGCGTACTCGCCAATCTAAGTAACTGGCAAAGAGTCCACGCCAATGGCAGTAAGCGGCTATTACCACCATCACATGAAAAATTTGATGCAGACTGCCAAAAATGTCAAAAGTTCCTACCATAAATTCTCCGCCGTTTTCGTCATAAACCCACTTTTCGGGAATTCTCATGGCGTAAAGACATGCTCCGAATATATAAAAGAAACCTTCACCAATAAGCCAATAAGCCCCCGATCTTCTAATTGCATCGTCCACTCCGTATAGATGGATGGCTGCAAAAACAGGCAAGATTCCAGAAAGCCCAAAAAGGATGAACATAGTGGACCGGAATGGTCTGTAGTGCGGTGTTGAGAATTTGGCATTAAAGGTTACAATAGTGCAAATCAGACCCAAGACTAGAAAAAGAGCAAAAAAACCGACTTTATATTTGCGCTCCTCATAAAATATGAACGACATAACAGAGCAGAGCGAGCATGTAATCATCACGACGATCCCAAAGTAATCACACTGGTTTCCAAACTTGCAAACCGGATGCGAGTGGGATTTTAATAGATGGAACAGGGCAGACAGTGACAAGCATGTGGCTAGCCCGACTCCAAACAACATGAAGTCGGGCTTGACCCACCAATGGTCCTCGTGAGCCGGGATTACTGAGTCGACGAAAAGACTGAAAAATACCAAGGCAAACGCAGCAGGAATCATATGGGTGTATATATTTACAGATTCATTGTGGAGATAGAAAAGCGAGCGGAAGCTTTCGTAGTAGCTATTGGTCTCCACAACATACCCTGACCTAATGTAGTGGTTATCGTGCTGCCAGGGCCTTAATTGATGATAAAAACCAAGACCATTTGTAGTCTTTCGAGGCATTTCGGTCTGAAGGGACGTTCTGATTGAACTTCCTCTGTATTTTATGGGCATTGAGTAGTTATTCTTATGCTTCCATGGATATGATTTTTTCCTACGATTTGAAATAATACCGAATTACAACAAACGTAGGTTAAATTCCTGAGACTTTTTGAATTGGAAATAGAAAATTGGGTTCTTCCGGTAAGGTTTTAAGAAATATCTACGAAATCCTTTATTTTGGGATTTTTTTAACTGAACTTAGATGTCTAACCGTATTCTTGTTGTGCGTCATCTACAAATGTTGGGATTACTTAAAGGAGGCCGGGATGCCCAAAACTACCTCAGAATACATCCGCAACTTCTCTGTGATATCAACAGCCAGGTTTTCTGTGCCGTCAATTTTTATGCCCACACGGTTATTATAAATATCACCAGTAAAATATAGCTTCCACTGCGAATTGGGAACGTTCGTAGACCCTCGACACCTTTCGAAATACCACTTATTAACAGGATTGTTATTGCGTGACCTCCATATAAGCTCCGACTGATGCGCTTGTGAGATAAGTTTGAAAATAATATCTGCCAAACTGGGGAGTCCCTGATTTTTTTTAGCAATCGCAAATTTGTCAAGGTACGCGACCTTCTCTCCAGAGCGTAAGCTTTCCCATGTAATGATGGCAGCTCCATCGTAATCTCCCACAATAATTAACGTGGCAAGAGACTTATCAATACGCTCCAAGTAGTCGTTTGCAGCCAATTCCTTTCCAAAAGAATCGTTTAAAAGACCAAAAAGTCGGTCTTGGTCAACTAATTTGTCTTGAACTAGGTTTTTGAACGTAAACTCTTTGTTATACATGTCCTCTTCTAATACCGTTACTGCAAACCCTCTTTTAATAATTGATGTTGAGAGTTGTGGAGTTCTCTTACCTGCAGAAGGTAAAGATGACAGGATTACTGGGCGATCTGTGAGCACATTATAAATAATCGGGTTAAGCTGATCGTCATTCAAGGACAACATCGCTGGGGTGGTGATGATGCCCGTCGTCTCTTGCCCAGTCACTGCAGCTAATGTCAAAATTTCATTAATCAGAATCAAGTTGCCAAGATGAACGTCACGAAGTTTGGGATTCAAATACCCAATAAACAATTCAGAAACGATATCTGAGAATTCTTGTGATAAGTTAATGTAGACGTGACTCGTTTGATTACGCTCTACCGAAGGAACACCTCCATTTTCATCAATGAATATAATCTTCTCGATCGTTAATAGGTCCGATGTTTTCAAGAGGTCAGAACATAGAAACCTTAAGGCGCTCACTGCATTGGTGAAGTGTTGACAGCCATTTGACGTATCATAGACAGCTGGAAGAACGATTGGAATTATTCCCTGGTATAATGGGATAAGTAGTTGTTCCAAGGGTACAGAGCTTATCTTGTCTTTGTGAAGAGTAAACGGACATCGCAATATTGTAGATTCAAGCGATTGCAAGCCATCGCTAGTGTGAGAGAAAAGATGTCGCAAGATTGTTTGAACTTGCTCATTAATGTATAACGAGCTTTGCTTATAGCTACTGTTTTCGAGTTCTCCTGGATCTAGTACCACAATAGGGGAAATACCCAAGTTTATGAGTCTTCGAAAGGTTTCTGCGGTGCCATTAAGATCCTCAATAGTGGCATCAGTCACACAGAGTTTGAAAATAGCAATTCTAAGCGGAATTTTAGCAAGTTTTTCGTCTTCTTCCTCGTATATGTTAAGAAATGGATTCTCTGAATTCAAGAACCGGGTGACAAACAAATTCAGCTGATTTTCTTTGATTTTAAGCGAATCGTCGTTTTCATGATTATAAAAAAAAGATCTGCCAGGATTGAACTGGCTTTGATACTTGGTTAAATACTCTTTGGCTTCTCTTTTAGTAGTTGTGGATTTTAAAATTGATAGGATAAGATCCCTCTTCGCTTTGGTGACCAGTCTGTTTACAACAATATTAGAAACGAATTGCTTACTTAAATTAGTGAAGACAGACATAGAATGAAGGATTTACTTGCGAATGAGAATTTGAGATAACTATACATCAATTGTCAGAGACCCCCGCATCACGTGACTACCTACCATTCCGGATCTGACTCGTCGTCGCTTCCTTCTTGGGGGCCAGTGACGCTAGCATGGAGTTGATGCAATTTGCCCATTACCAGAAGGACAAAAGGTCTTAATTCGTTTAGCTCCATGAGTGAGAGACCGTTGAGTTGGATGTTGGACTCATTTAATTCTCGTAGACCACGTTTTGACTTCAGCTGCCTAATTTCTCGTAGATCCTTGATGACGGAACATAGCTGGGTGCTTGAATCAGAGAGATCGTCTGCAGCCCTTGCTATTAGGATTTTGGACATTTCCAACCAGTTCCATGGTAGACTCGAGAACATTTCAGGGTATTTCTTCTCCTGATCGTACATCTTCTTCAAGTAGGTAAGCGTTAACCACAGGGGAGCGATAATATTACATTTACCCTGACTTTTGAGAATGAGGGCTGTCCATAATGGTATCTCTGTCCGCTTCAACGCCTTTAATGCTGGTATTTTATCCTATACGCGTTAGTTATTAACTATATGACTTGCAAATAGTTCTTTTACATACACCGATCAATTCAATCTTCGACATGGAGTATCGCGGAAGAATAGAGACACTTTCGTTTTCACAGAGAAACTGTATTTCGGCAGGCGTTAGCCGCAGTCTTAAAGTCGTTGGCAAAACCATTTTATTATAATTTTGAGGAGATTGTCTAGCAGTTATTGCGTGAAAAGACTAGTTAGTGTGTAGGATTTCACCGCGTAAGGTCGTTGAGCCACATATGAAAATCATAAAATAATGAATCATTGAGCGACATTTCTTCCAAAGAGGTCAAATCCACTTGTGATTGCATCGCGATATAGCCAAAAATTCGAGCAATGGCTTTGCCCTGAAACGAATTGTCTTTTTGAAGAAAAATGGTTTCACCTTGCATAAACTCATTAATAGCTGCTTGTGACAAGCCCTTTCTATATTTTTCAAGCTCTTTATATCTCTGCTTTAGCTGCGGAATGATAAATACGGTTTTGAAGCTTTTGATGAGTAAGGCGTTTAAGTCAAAGAGGTCCCGATGGTCTCTGAACTTTGAATGTGTCTCTTGAAGTTGATATAGGGATTTTTGTAGATAGAAAAAGGCATTGAGAAAGAAAAAACGAATTTTTGAGTTGAAGTATAGCCACGCCTTTTTTATATAGGTCCATTGAGTCACATACCTCTGGGACAGTAGAATTGGGGAATCGTCGTGCACCAGGTTTTTATGCTGTTTAAGAAACATATCGTTGGATGTTTTCAAGTCAGAAGCGAGAACTGTCAAACATTTTGTGAAGAAGCTTTGTAAGTTTTTGAGTAGTTTTTCTATTGTTTCTTCGCAACATTCAATTTTGAGCACGCCAATGGCGTCCTTCGATAAAATAGTCGAATTGTTACAAGATTTGTATTGTAGATCACCATGGGATTTTAGAAGTTGAATCTCGATTAGATGAAGAATCTCGTCCTCCACAAAACGAATTACCCTGTCAAGACTAAACTCCATCACGGGGTGCGCTTGGCCAGATGCTAGGATGACTAGCTTCGAAGGAAGTAGAATCGGTTTTACCATTTCAAATAGTTTGCTGAAAACCCCCTCGTATCTTTTAGAAATTTGATTAGATGTCCCGGTCACTCTTATTACATCTCGAGTTCCAGGCCGGCTAGACTCATCATCAATCGTCGCTTTTTGGAGGCGGCTTTGCATGTACTGGTCAGCAGACGCCAGATATTTTCTTTGTATTTCTTGAAATCGACTTGAATCCACATTTGGCGTGATTCCCTCCTCAGAGAGGTAGCCTTGAGAGAAGTAAAAGAGCGATGCCATCCTGCGATCTGTGAGGATTGAATTAGACTTTTGAGAAGAGAAGCTGACACCAGCATGTCTAGTGCTTCTAGAGGAAACGTTTTTAATTTCTGCACTATCTTCAGTTGGCGAAGAGAAAGATGGTCTCTTAGATTGTGAGTTGGCATCATTAGACAGCGATGGACTTTCAAGGGAATCCATTGCTTTCTTCGATTTTACTGTTCCCTCAGTGGGCCATTTTGAACTAGTCGATGCTGTATCCTCTACGGTCTGGAGAGATTTCGACTTCTGACTAGATCGAGACCTTAAAAAGCCACGGGAAGAGAAGAAATTGGACTTGTGGTTCCGAGATAGTAATGCGTCATCAGCTCTGTTGTCAATTGACCTCCTATGTACACTTTGCTTTTCCAGAAGGCTCGATTGTGAGTAATTCCTACGAATTACTCTATTTAATGTAGACTTCGAAGACAGAGAGGAAACGCTCGAATTTGAGCTCAACTGTTTGCTCATTGTGTGAAAACCCACACTGGAGATCAGAGAATCTCCTCTGAGGATTTGACTTGCCGGATCATTTATCTCGTTCATATATTTCACTTTCAACTATTGATAGCCACTTTCTTCTATATGCAATGCAGCCCCCGCAATTTTCAGTACAATTGATAACAACATTAATTCTATTGAATCTGATACGAATAACAATTTCGCCTTCAGTCCAAATGTGGTTCAAATTACGAGGCATTGAATAAACTTCTAAACCAGTTTTCTTATTCAAATTGTAACGAAACATTTAGGCTACACTTGTCAAAAAAATAGCCTGAAAAAGAACATAAAAAAAACATAATGAGCTCAAAACACATTGGTACAAACAATTTTGCTTTCTCTAAGACCATGATTTACTTGCTTTAGGTTTATCATCGTCTATCGTTATTAGCGATCATAACATTCCTAATCGGGAAGAATAATAACAAATACCCTCACAACGGTACAAGATGAGAAGCTAAGATTGACATCAACTTGTCATATCCAGCTAAGGCGTTTCCTTCATTAGAAAGAAAAATGGTGAATCCTTTTGAAGAGTTCAACCCATTTCTCGAAGCTGCTAATAAATCGAAGAATGAGAGAGAAGATAGCCCATCCCGAAACCGACCTCTCCCAAGGGATCCAACTTCGGTAATCGAAACACCAAAGAAGACTTATGTAGGCACAGAAACCCCTCACTTAAGACGTTCACCGGATGTCTTTACTAGAAGCAACGTTCAAACTGCACAGAATTCAACTTTACTACACGAAAACGTTCCGCAATTGCCTTACGAACAAGCCAGGACGCCCCGGGCTAGATTTACGACACGCGAAAGCCCAAAGAGAGATGGCCAAAGAGGCATACTCATTTCGAAGTATGAGGATGAGCCGGTGTCTCCTTCTCGCTTCAACTACTCCCGTGGAAGCCTCAACAAAAGTGGACGTATTTTAGAACCACCAAAGCCAATTTTCTCTAGGGAAACTTTCGATGAAGCGAATTCAAATGCGCATGATGGCTCCGATATTAGCACCTTAAACTCTGACCCGGATCGCAACTACGCGTATAAATTATACCAAAAGGAGTTTGAAGCAATGGAAGGCCTTACGGATGAAGAGACGTTAGCATCTCATCATTCGTCTAACCAAGAAAGTGAATACTTCGGTGCTTCTATTGACCATAACATGATGAAAAATTTAGATAACGGCTATATTCCAACATCTCATAAGACCATCAGTAAACGGAAGGTGCGAGTAGTTGGGCAAAGCGGTAATTTAGTGCTCGAAAATAGGATTCCTGACGAATTGAAAAAAGTTCTCACAAGGTCCGAATCGCCCTTTGGAGAGTTTACTAATATGACTTATACCGCTTGTACGTCAGAGCCAGACGACTTTGTCGCGGATGGATTCACTTTAAGAGCTGCTAAGTACGGTAGAGAGACTGAGCTTGTAATTTGTGTTACCATGTATAATGAGGATGAGCATTCATTTGCACGCACAATGCATGGCATAATGAAGAATATCGCACACTTATGCTCCAGGCACAAATCATCTGTATGGGGGAAAGACTCCTGGAAAAAGGTCCAGGTAATTATTATCTCGGATGGCCGTAACAAAGTAAGCCCCTCTGTGCTTCAGCTCTTGACCGCAACAGGTTGTTACCAAGAAAACTTGGCTAGACCTTACGTGAACAACAAAAAAGTCAGAGCCCATATTTTTGAGTACACAACGCAAATTTCTATTGACGAAAACCTTAAGTTCAAAGGAGATGAGAAAAACTTAACACCTGTACAGGTGATGTTTTGTTTGAAAGAGCAAAATCGAAAAAAAATCAACTCGCACAGGTGGCTCTTCAATGCATTCTGCCCCGTGTTAGATCCAAATGTAGTTGTTTTGCTAGACGTTGGAACAAAACCAGACAACCATGCCATTTATAACATGTGGAAGGCCTTTGACAAAGATTCCAACGTTGCAGGAGTAGCCGGAGAGATTGTAGCGATGAAGGGGAAAGGGTGGCTCAATTTGCTCAATCCATTAGTCGCATCGCAGAACTTCGAGTACAAAATGTCAAACATTTTAGATAAACCTTTGGAATCTGCCTTTGGATACATTTCGGTGCTACCTGGAGCACTTTCCGCTTACCGTTATATTGCATTGAGAAACCATGCAGATGGAACGGGTCCTCTTAACTCCTACTTCAAGGGCGAAGATTTGTTGACAAATCATCACCAAAGAAATTGTAAAACGAACTTTTTTGAGGCCAACATGTATCTTGCAGAAGATAGAATTCTTTGTTGGGAACTCGTCGCGAAAAAAAACGAAAGTTGGGTCTTAAAATTTGTGAAACTGGCCACTGGTGAAACTGATGTTCCTGAGCTGGTGCCAGAGTTTTTGTCTCAAAGAAGAAGATGGATGAACGGTGCCTTTTTCGCCGCCTTGTACTCGCTTAGGCATGCCAATAACATCTGGGCCACCGACCATTCTTATACCAGAAAGTTTTTCTTTTGCGTGGAATTCTTTTATCAATTTGTAAACTTGGCATTCTCGTTTTTCTCCTTGAGTCATTTCTACTTAACTTTTTACTTCCTAACCGGGTCGCTCACTAGCGACAAACATATTGGCAGAGGAGGTTTTTGGATCTTCACCTTATTCAATTACCTCTGCATTTGTGTTTTGACATCTATATTTGTCGCATCAATAGGAAACAGGCCTCAAGCATCGAAGAATATTTTCAAAACTCTTATGATTCTTCTCACAACATGTGCTCTTTACGCGATGGTTGTAGGTCTCTACTTTGTGATCAACACTATAAAAGAGTTTGGAAGGAGTGAAGTGTCAACATACGTATTTGCGAGCATCGTTGTATCGATGCTCGCAACGTATGGACTCTACATACTCATGTCGGTTTTGTATTTGGATCCCTGGCACATGATTACATGTTCGATCCAATACTTCTTGATGATTCCTTCTTACACTTGTACGCTTCAAATTTTCGCCTTCTGTAACACGCATGACGTGTCCTGGGGAACAAAGGGTGACAATAATCCCAAAGAGGATAAGTCTAATCAGTACATCATCGAAAAAAACGACGAGGGGGAATTCGAGGCGATTGTCATGGACTATAATATTGACGAAGTCTATCTTGAGACTCTTTATAGCATTCGCTCCAAACGGTCAAACAAAAAAGTAAAATCATCGGACTCAAAACCGCCTACACTTGACGGCGAAGACTATGCCAAAAATGTTAGAACAAAAGTGGTCTTTATTTGGCTTTTGTGCAATTTAATTTTCATTATGACCATGTTGCAAGTTTACGAACCCGGAGAAACTAGTCGAAACTACTATTTGGCTTTCATTTTGTGGTTGGTGGCGATACTTGCACTTATTAGGGCTCTTGGTTCAACGGCATATCTTTTGCAACTCTTCGCAAGGAGAGTAGTGGAAATGAGCAATAAGGTGTCGCATAAAAGAAATGGTTATGCAGCAGCGGCTGCAAATTCTCTTAATTGAATAGTTCTAATGTATATTTGAGGCATGGTTCTTGTTCAATTTTGTAGTGCATATAATAACAGAAAGTCAGAGTTAAATATTTATTCCATCAGAATAACAACCACATCGATTCAATGAGCAACCTGCGCGACACAAAAAAGCGTCAAGCTGAATCTATTATCGAGTCTTCTAAAAGACCTAAGTTAAGTTCTTCTGCTATTATACATCGATACTCAAAGTTACCTAACATCAATGAGATACCAGTGACACGAAGTGAGCCTTTGCAGTTGTTTGTTTGGGGTACGGGATCTATGTGCGAACTCGGCTTGGGCCCTAAGGCAAACACAAAAGAAGTAAAACGGCCTCGATTAAACCCACTATTGACCCCGGACGTCATAAAGGCCGATGGTATTGTTGACTTTGCCGTTGGGGGAATGCATGTTTTGGCATTGGATACTAACGGGAAAGTCTGGTCGTGGGGCACTAATGACTCCAAAGTTCTCGGTCGCAATACGAGCAAGGCAAAGGAGGTTTTAAAGAATATTGACGATGACGCAGGATCGGACGACGATGACGACGGTGATTTGAACGAATTAGAGTCAACCCCCGGAATAGTTGAATATTTGCCTAAAACGGAATTCAAGATCGTTCAATTGGCTGCAACAGATAACCTAAGTGCGGCATTGTACGATAACGGTGACGTCTATACATGGGGAACATTTAGGAGCAATGAGGGGCTACTTGGTTTCTCAAAAACCGTTCAGTACCAAGAGACTCCAGTCAAACTGAAGGCTTTGAAGAACATTGTTCAACTAGCTGCCGGTAAGGATCATATGTTGGCATTAGACACTAAGGGCATTGTTTACGCGTGGGGGAATGGCCAGCAGTTCCAATTGGGTCGCAAGATTTTAGAAAGACATAAATTTGCAGCCTTAGAGCCACAACAATTCGGTCTCTATGATATAAAGTATATTTCAAGTGGTGATTTCCACTGCTTTGCTATTGATAAGAATAACAAGGTTTTTGCATGGGGCCTCAACCAGTATGGACAATGTGGGGTTACCAACCCGCAAGGTGAACTCGAAGATGGCTCACTAATTACCAAGCCTGTTGAAGTCAAGCTTCTCGAGGACGTCAATGTTCGAGAAATTGTCGGTGGAGAGCATCATTCATTGGCGCTTACCAACGATGGTGAAATCTACTCCTGGGGACGATTTGACATGAAGGAAGTTGGTATCTCTCTTGAAAATTTACCTGAGAGTACTTACAAAGACGAGCATGGGAAGCCTAGATCTGTTCCACGACCAACAAAGCTTACTGTCGGAGATTCCGTTAAATTTAAGGCTGTGGGGGTAGGTTCGCATCATTCATTTGGGGTAACTCAAGATGGCGTGGTATTTTCATGGGGTTTTGGAGACACTTATGCTCCAGGATTGGGCCCTCTTGATGGAGACGTGGAAGTTCCTACTCGAATCTACAACACTGCAACAAAATTCATGGATATTCTGCTTATTGGAGGAGGGGGGCAATTCTCAGTAAGCGCAGGAAAGGTTATGGATGAAGACGACGCTGAAGATCGAAACGATAAATATGAGGCGATGGGCCTTTAATTTGCTTGTGATCCTTGTTCATATCGGGAACTTTTTCAAAAAGCAAACTCTATAAAAAATAGAATTCAACCCTAAGCTATTTTTGACATGGGGGACCAATTGTTTACATCCTCATGCGAATGTACCAAGCTACCAATTGTCTCTTTCTTGCCTCTCGAATAATTCTTCTCTAGTCATTGTATTGTTTGCTTTATCACGTGGCACAATAAAACAACTCTTTACCGCGTCAACAGTTAAAGCTGAGCATGTATTCGTGGCTAAAATACCTCCTTTGCTTAGTTTTGCAACTTAGTGGTTTTGTTACATTCTTATTTGGTTTCTTTCCTCAAAAGAATGTCTTGCCAGGTTTCAACACGTTTCACGAAGGGCAATCGCCCTTCGCCATGAATAACGAAGCACCCTTTGACAAGTTGATCTTCATTGTTGTGGATGCGTTAAGATCCGACTTTATGTTCTCAAACTCTTCTCTGATGCATTTCCTCCATTCTCTTGTTCGCGACGGCTCTGCTTTACCATACACTGCGTTCGCTCATCCACCAACAGTTACACTTCCAAGATTAAAAGGTATCACTACTGGTGGCACTCCAAGCTTTATAGACGCAGTCTTGAATGTAGCCGATGACAATGATAATTCTCAAGGTTTGAGTAACGTGGACTCTTGGTTATATCAGTTTCGAAAGACCAAGTCTGATGGAAAAATTCACTTTTTTGGCGATGATACATGGCTCAAGTTGTTTCCTGGTGAAGAGTTCTTTGAAAAATATGAAGGAACTGATTCCTTCTTTGTTAGTGATTTTACTGAGGTTGATAACAACGTAACTCGTCATCTCAACTCGGAAATTCTCGATCATTCCTGGGATGCCCTCATATTGCATTATCTCGGCTTGGATCATATCGGCCATAAAAGCGGGCCAAAATCGGTTTATATGAAAGCAAAACAGGAAGAAATGGACTCCGTCTTGAGATCATTGTACGAGTCTCGTGTTCAAAACTCAAATTCAACCTTACTTCTATTAATGGGTGATCATGGGATGAACAACTTAGGGAACCATGGAGGCTCTTCGAAGGGAGAAACGAGTCCAGGTGTCATCTTGGCTTCTCCAATGTTCCGTGAAATAAGCGAAAGTAGAGTGTGTCCTCGAAAATATGACCCAAATTTTGAATACTATTCGAAGATTTTTCAAATTGATCTAGTGCCCACATTATCTGCATTATTCAACTTTCCTATACCAAAAAATAATTTGGGTATAATTATACCTGATGTTTTGAAATTATGGCCACTGTGGTCAAGATCAAGTGTTTTATTAGAGAACTGTCGTCAATTCATGGCGCTCATTCGCAAGCAATCATCAATTTCACAATCTGAACTCCTAACTATTGAAATGAAATTCAAAAGACTCTGCGAGCTGAAGACAGATGATATCGTTCCTTTTTATACCTTCTTGAGAGAGTCTCAATCACTACTTTCAAACAATTCAACCAATTATCGGTATACAGAGATTTGGTTGGGGTACTTTTTAATTCTAATGTGCATTTTAGGATCTTGCTACTTGGTCTTATTCACACTTAGAAAATTCCCAGCACTTCATGTTGCTTCTTTCATCATTTTCACTGCTTCATACAGTGTTCATTTTCACGGATCATCGCTTATTGAGGAAGAGCATCAAATATGGTGGCTCTTGACGATATCTATCCTCACTTTGCAATTTGTTACTGGTGCCTCTACAAAAGTCCAATTTCTAATACAGCTTTGTTCTGTGCGTCTCATCAGGTCATGGAACAATTCTGGCCAAAAGTTCTCAACAATTTCTACAGTTGCAAATTTATTATTGGCAAACAAAGATGTTTTCTGGTTCCTTGTGTTGCTTACGTACGCCGACTTCGCAAGACGGAATAGTTTGGCAACTCGTGAATCGAAATGTGGCCACAGGAGCAATTTATTGGGTCGGCTGATTACCGTTATCTGGCAAATCTGGTTCTTAGTGCTAAGCATGCTTTCTTTTTGGTTTAAATGTCTTCAATTCTTGATTGATGGCAATACTTTGCCGCCGTGGTTAAATGTGGTTTTACTGATGACAAACGTCAATATGACGTCTGGAGCAACTACTGAGAAGAAGTTTTACCAAAATTTAAGTGTTCTACTTTCACAGTATTTCTTTTTAGCTTCCTTTTGCTATATTTTGTGCGTCTTATTATGGAGCAAAAAACAATCAGAATCGTGTACTAGTGTCTTTTCACAGACTCTTTCGTTGATCTTGGTACATCAGACGAGAATCGAAAACATCCCCATCTTCCTTGTTTTTGAAATCCTCAAATCACATCTACCCGTGGGATTGGAAGCTTCTAGTCAAACTCTTTATCTCTTGTCGAACCTATGCATTCAACACTTGTCTTTTTTCTCAATGGGTAACACGAATCTGTTGGCCACAGTTGACCTATCAAACGCTTACAATGGTGTCTCTGAGTACAATATAATTATTGTGTCCGTTTTGACATTCGTTTCTAATTTTGCAAGCGTTCTTTATTGGCTGTTCCATCAAATCGCGATGATATCATTTACAAATTCTAAATGGAGAGTATTTTATGACTCTAGCCTTCTCAAGATATTATTTTATCTGATTTCGATGGGCAGTCTTGTGGGGTCATGCATAAATTTGCGATACCATTTGTTTATATGGTCTGTGTTCAGTCCTAAGTTATTGTACTTTTCTGTGTGGTCAATTTGGGTGAATTTCATTGTCGAACTCGTCTTCGGGTGTCTTGCATTAGTAATTTTATAGGTAAATAAATTGCGCTGAACTATTGCAAGAGAGGGTCTCTGAAATGTGGCTGATTGTTGATATACTTAGCAGCACGACGATCGTTACGGTCCTCGGTCTTCTTCTCTTGCCTCCAAACTCTCTTTGATTGCGACAATGAGCGGAAATCCTTGGCCATAATGAAATGTCTAGACTCTGCGGCAGTGACAGTTCCTTGTCCTTCTGTCAAAATCCTCTCAGGCTTTAAATTTTGTCGATAGTACTTTGCTAACAGTCGATGACCTATTATAGCTCCAGATTCTAATTGCAAAGAAGTTTCTGAATGTAAGTAGTGGCCATTTACACCAAGCTCTAAATCTTCATCTTGGCTGCCTATACTCTTTTCGTCTTCATCAGAGATATCCTCCCACTCATCAACATCTTGGGTGGCAGAGACATTGCTATAGGTGGAAGAAAAGTCATAAAAATCTGAAATCTCAAGCTTCTCATGTTCGTTTTCATACGGAATCATCGTGTGCCTTTTACGATGCATATGTTCTCTCACTGCCTCAATATTTCTCCCTTGAAATGAACAAGAAAGACAGCAATTGCCCAATCCTATTTTTTCTCCGAGATACTTTAAAAGGCCTTTCAAATCGATTAAGTACTTCCTCTCGGGAATATACAAACCATGAAATTTGAACATATGTCTGACATTTTCTTCCTCAGTGTCAAAGTTCATTTGATATTTGAAGGGACAAAATAAACAAGTTGTCGTGGCAATGTCAACTTTATTAGCAAGCTTTGTGGCAATCATTGATTCCTCTGCCTCAATTTGAAGAGGTGAGCGGTCGTCACCAGTGGACGTTATTACTTGATTAGTGTCCGCAGATCTTTGATTGCTCAAGGAAATGTCCATTTGATCTTTCCTAGCTTGGAGGGAATCCTTAGCAGCAAGAAGCTCATTTTTGCGTTCTTGTAATTCTGTTCTTTTTTGACGCCTTAAATCACGTTTAGAAGGAGTTTTCAAAGCACTTATGTTTTTGCTCTCAGATTCAGTATTAGATGCAGCAACAATTTTATTGTTAAAAGTCTCTTCATCGATGTGTGGTAGCTGAGCAACTCGTCTCTTCAAATTGTATCTGTGCCATTCTGATTTCATATGAACTTTTTGCCCATGGGAGTCTTCAAACTGTAGGCCACAAGTAACACAAGTATACATTTTGCTTAATCGAAGCTATTCGGTAATACTTTAAAGTTGTATATTAAGGAAGTCTTTTTTTGAGCTCATCTCTGCGGTGCGCATCCCCTTCGTGCACACTCAAAAACAAAAAAAAGCGACCCAATCTTGTTGCCAAAGTATCATAAGCCTCGAATGAAAACCTCCCAAAATGTACTTCCAAAAGCTGTTGACACCGTTAAATCATCCAGCCTATTAGCCGCTCAAGATGTAAATTTTTACGCATCCATTGACAGGGACATGAGCAATAGATTCAGATCCTCAGCTAAGTCCTTACTCAACATAGCAAATGACTTGCTCCAGCAAATTAATAAAGACTTTAACTATCTTAAATCTGATGAGCTTTCCACTTCTGCTTCAGTTTGGAACGAGGTGGAACATATCTTGGACGCTTGTTTCGAGAGAGCAGACTACATCATGGACTCATTGAAAACATCTGAAAAGTCAATAAGTCAATCCACGCTCTTGGAATTGGATAGCAGCCTTGATTTAACGTATGGCAATATTGATAAGCCACAGAGTAGATTTGAGGTACCAGTAGATAATACCGATAGCAAGCCCTTTCAGCCAAAGTTGAATGAAAAGCCAAATGCAACAATCCCGTTAGAAAAGTCGCTTCGCTCCACAAACCTTCCTAATAATCAATTCTGTAACCCATACGCTCATGAAATTATGCATAGCTCATATCCTGACTCTATTAACAGACCAAGTGATATTGTGCCCCCCACAGATTGGAAAACCACAGGAGCAACTTGGGTTGACAATGTTACTAGTCTACGAGAAATGCTTGGTATTTTAAAGACTCTGAGTGAAATAGCCGTTGATTTGGAACATCACGATCTACATTCATACTATGGTTTAACGTGCCTAATGCAGATTTCGAACAGAGATGCAGACTGGATTATTGACACAATTGCCCTTCGTGACGATTTAATAGTTTTAAACGATATTTTTACAAACCCAAACGTCGTGAAAGTCTTTCATGGTGCGAATATGGATATTATATGGCTTCAAAGAGATTTGGGCCTTTACGTGGTATCTTTGTTCGACACATACCATGCTTCAAAAGAACTCGGACTTCCTAAACATTCTCTAGCCTATTTGTTGGAGACTTTTGCGGGGTTTAGAACCTCGAAAAAGTATCAATTGGCTGACTGGAGAGTTCGACCCTTGCCTAAAGTATTACTAGACTATGCAAGAGCAGATACTCATTTTTTGTTAAGTATTTTTGATAAGCTCAAGAACTCGCTAATTTCAAATGATAGTGAGAAGCTCAATAAGGTTTTGAATCTGTCTAGGCTCGTCGCTTGCAGGAAATTCGAGTTCAAGAAGTTTCGGACAAGTTCTGAGCAATGGTCGCCTTATGAGGAGCTGGATTCGCGGATTATTGCGCAATATAATATTCCGGGGTCACAGTACCCGGTTGCCAAAGGACTTTTGGAATTGAGAGACGAACTTGCTCGTAAATTTGATGAGTCTGTGAGGTACATCATGCCTAACAAAGCCCTCGTCAATTTGTGCGCGCTTCTGTTGCCCGCAACTCCTGAAAACTTGAAAAGTGCACTAGGAAAGTCGTTTAGATTTTTTGAATCAAGTGTGATGGATTTGCTAAATTTGATTAATAGCGGTTCTGACAATGTTCAACCCTATGCTTGTCCACTCTCTGCACCTCTGCTCGCATCTGCACGTCATATTGGTGAGTTATTTCTTCAGATTGGAACGTTTTTGTCCGTCAATGTCGCTTCAAATTCGATCATTTCCCCGACCTCCAAATTGATTCCAGCTTTATGTAGTTCGTTCAAGTCAGATGCCCAACCTCAGTTTGGCTTGAGCTTCAAAGAATTTGGGTCAAACTTCAAGAGCCATGATCAGACATATAAGAAAAGATCTCGTTTAGAACAGGATGAAGAGGGAAATTCAATTTATACTACAAATAGCGACAGCACTGATCCAGGCTTTGAAATTCCTCGGTCTCTTAAGAAACGCTCTGTAGTTCCTCATAATCAGAAGCATTCCGTTGATAATCGTGCTGTTGCATTTGACTATGAGGGCTCTAATTGTCAGCTTTTCGAAAAGCTTTCCGACAGTAAAAAGATCAAAAAGTCGTATGAGCCATTCAAAAGCTCCTCGGATGGGGGACCAAAAAAGGCAAAAGGACGAAAGGGATTTCAAAACGGGAAATCTTTGTCATTTTCAAAAAGAGCATGAGGATTGAAAAGACGGAACGCCCCATGGAATCAACGGAATGTCTCGTCAATGATGTGAAAGAATTCAAGAGATCATAAGTGACTCAAATTCCTTTTGCTTGTTGAAGCTGTCAAAAAAGCGAGATCTCTGTACTCTGGAAAATGTAGATTTAACCGGTAAATTCTCCTTTTCATCCAACTCCATCTTCACCCAGAATTAGTAAGCCTCCCTAACCCCTCAACTTTCTAGATAGTCCCGACTCTTGAATTATAAAATCTGCTGTATTAAATTGTTGTCCTGTGTGTAGCTCGCCATATCATTGTTCTGAGCCTTTAATTTTAGGTGTTTTAAGAGAGTGTCAGTCTTGCATGTAATGCTTGTCATTTATAACTCAGAAGCCAAACTTACCTCTCATGCATTAACTGAAAACCACTTAGCTAACGGCGCTTCAAAACCTTGTGTGAAGTTTATATTACTGTTGTGCTGGAGAATTTCAAGCAGATGCAAATCCAGGCTCTGTCAACCTTAGAACCCAGAAGTTCTTTTGGTCCTTTTGTCCAGCAAGAAGCTAAAAGAAGGCTTCAAGAAAGAGACAAAAATTTCACATTCATGGACATGCCCATTGCAAATGCACTTTGCGATGTCAAAGCCCCCGTTTATTCGAGCATCTGCCATTCACGATCGAATGTAAGCATAGTCAAGAATCTTGATGACAGCGTCAATGTTATTAAGATTCCCCGTGAAAATCATCTAGAATTGTTTAATGTAAGAAACTCGGCGAATATTGTTGTTTCTCCTAAGCTGCAAGGTTTTTCGCTGTGCCAGGGAGGTTTTTTCGAATGTTGCATCATATGTCTATTTAGCAATGGTCCGGTAACATTGAACCATGTCAAAAACCTGGTAATTATCGTTACCTCTCATCAACTCAGATTGAAGCAAGTAACCAATTCTGTAATTTTATTACATACAACAGCTAGCGAAATCATTGTTGAATCCAGTACTGGGGTTAGCTATTGTTCGTTTGACGGCGATAGAATCATTGAGCCTCAGTATATTGTCAACGATGTAAGTAGTCCCAATGGCAACCGGAATAGTCCCTCATGTTTCATCTCTAACTTTTTTGGTAAAACGATAGCTGAGGTTTTAGAATTATCTCCAATGTTTTATGATTTGAGTCATAAGTGGAAGGAGCTACCCAAAGACTCATTAAATGAATTCACTCACAGCCGGAATTTTTGATCTAACTCTTGTAGCAAATTCCCGCTTTAAAAAGTAAACCAATATCTTTACAAACTCAAAGGTATTGCAGAAAATAGGGAACAAGGTTCCGCTTCAAAGTATAGCAACACCCAAATTAAAGTCACTGATTACAAGCATAATCCGATATACGCCATGGGAAGGATGCTCATGGTGGCCGGAAATGCCTTGTATAAGATTTTCTTTCAAAAGATTGTCATGATTGGATAAATGAAAAATACAATTCGAAAAGAAAATAAACTAATGTAAGTATCCGAGAGACTTTTAATGTGTAATGAGCAGCACTGCCTGTAAATCGGGTTTGAAAAAAGCACAAATGCACAAGGATCTTCTCTAAAAAGAAAACATTTAATCGTCAAAAGGCTAAATCTTTGAAAGATAAAAGGCTTTTGTATTTAATGCCTTCCCATTATCAAACCATCTTCTTTAATCTAATACTTCCTGGCATTAAGCAATTTATTCGTGTAATCAAATACAGCGCAATTATCGTGAGACATATACTACAAGACTCGAAAAAATAGAACAGCAGGATTGTCAAAAGAGAAGATTTACCAATGCACATTCTGTTTCTAATGGGAATTCAGCACCCAAGGTAATTCACCATCGAATGTAAAAACTCATTCAACGATAAAGACAATGACGAGGTAAGGTAGTTTTTTGAATTAACTTAAAGTCAGGTTTGAAAATAAAAACTTCTTTCTGCTTGCCGCGCCAATAATAAGCTCTTAAAATGTTAAAATAACTTGAATAGAACACACGAATGTTCTATCAAGTTGTTTAATCGAATATGAGCGTAGGCATCGGGCTTTAAGGTCCAATTTCATAGGGACATACATTAGCACATGAGTCTCTTCGAAATTAGCATAGTCAAGAGACAATAACAAGAGGTTCATATTCTCTATAATGTAGATCACCACCTGTGCGCCCTATTCATTTTGTAATGAAAACCTTTCACTTAGCATGATGCGTTTACGTCTGTCACCAATTTGAAAGGCTCTTCCCATTTTCTCAACCACAATTGCCTCTTGTATCTAATTCCAATCTCTGTTTTTACCTCGTCGTAAGTTTTGTCATGGATAGTAATTTCGGACTCTTCCTCGTTTGGCATTCATCCTTGGCTATTAATAACAATAAAGTCTCCATTAAGGTGAATGTCTACACGACAAAGTACGAAGTGGTGACAATGTGGACAATACAGTCATAAAACAAGGACGCTACTCGATTTTCAACGGAACCAGTTAATTTAAAGTAAGGGGCGAATGGCCACTTATAGATAATTGACAGCACCCGACAGAAAAGGAAGTAAGGTGAAAACGAAAAACTCGAATAATGAAGGCTTTCAATAAACCCTTTAAACCCTTTGAGAGGATCATTCTGTTATAACGAGTCTATGTGTAGTGGGGTTTGAATAACATAGCGCTCTTCTTTTATCAGAGAAACTATAACTCTTAACAAACAGATAAATGAAGGAATTCAAAACTCTGTCTTCTTTTAAGAAACGCAGGCTTTGACTCTCAAGTTGTTTTATTTAGCCTTAAATATTTGTTAAGGGAAAATTTACACTTCACCATACATATCTCTAAAACACCACGTGCAATTGCTGATGACCCCAAGTTAGTAACTGCATATAGCGTTCGCGGAAGGCCTCAATACCCTAATATTCGCTAGACTGGTGCAATGGCCGAAAAATCGTTGCCATTTGCGCGGGGGTAAACAGATAGGAGAATTAAATAAATTATCGCAATAGAAACCCCCCCTTCCCGAAGTGAAATTTAACTGATAAAATGAGTGGCTCTTTTTGTTGAAGATACAACAACCAAAGTGATATCAAACTAGACATGGCTAGATGATTACATTCGCGCTGAGAGAACAAGAAAGCCCATTTATAAAGACAATACTTTCAGGCTAAGAAGATCCTAGATAAATTAATTACCAAGCAACCCTAATAAGCTATATAATTGATTAACTACTCAGAAGCACTCTCGATGTGCCCGTTTTGTAGAATTTCTGTTTACCGCCACCTACCTATCATAAATACAGAGTATAGCATTTCTGTGAAAAGTACAATGGAGCTGCTACCACACCTTGAAAAAATCTTAAAAAGTGCCATCGCATTCTCGGGAACGTTAACAATTCAAATTATTGTTCGGACTCCAATAACCGAACTTGGATCGAAGGTAGAGTACTGGATTGGGATAATAGATTACTAGGGCTACTAAGAAGTCTTCATCGACCGGTGAAGTCTTTATATAAGAAAATTGATGGTTCTTAAGCAATTAGGAGCTGTAGTATTGTAAGCTGGGCTGTCGTAGACTGGTTACTTTAGCTTTGCAGGCTCAAACCTCTTCTTTTTATGTTATTGAATCTTGCTAAATCCGATTTCTAGGCCGATCTTCGGGCTTCGTCATTCCAAGACATCCTTTTTTAAATTCTCAAGAGGCGTTCCGATATGCGGTAACGTCTGAATACACTTCAGCCACATGTTATTATATTACTATTGTGCTAGGAGATGTAACATTATCAATGAAAAATCGGAAACAGGAGAAAATTGAACATACGACAATACCGCAAACTCCGGTAAATATAAAAAAGTCAAGCCTGAAGTGTGTTAAATCGTTTTTTAGCACACTGTGTTTTGAGAGAAGAGCAAAAAGACGAAGAATAGAGATTTTTCCACACAAAACCTACATATAAACACATCACCTGCACACAAAATCCCTCACTCAATGTTAAGCGCGCTGCATACACGGTTCATAACCACGGTTAGAACCCGCATGACGCATCGCTCTTATGCATGGTTAGACACATGCAATGCAATGCAATGTACGTCAAATACAGGTTCGTGCTGAAATTTTCCCACTATAGACTCTATGTTGTAAAACATGAGAAATTGAGAAAAACAGGAGAACAGGCTGAGAAAAACTTAATTCATGATCATTAAAGTTCCCTTTAACCCTCATATTGCTTTTCGTGCCTAAATTCGTTGTTTTAGCTTCTGTGTAACAGATGTACACATAGAAATCTGGGAACATTGTAACCAGCTTGAAAAAGATTTGGCTAAGTCTTGGAGAATACAATAATATCATCAAAAAGGCGGTCTGTTTCATCGGCCAATTTCTCATATGCACCCTGCCACAGCACTAGTGAGACTATATTGACCAAGAACAGCATTGAACAAAGCGGGCTCTGTGGTTCCCTAGCTGTCTCATCGCCTAATTAATGTGAGACTAATTTTACTATGATATTCCAAAGATGGGTGATAGAGTTGACAATTCCAGACTAGCACGTTTTTATAAGACATTTCATCGACCAAGAAATGCTCGTGTGATGTTAAAAAAAGTTCCTTAACATGGAAGCACGCTTAAGGAACAATTTGTATTTAAATTTCCTATTTTTTTCGTGCTTTCAAAGGAGTAGGAGATTTTTTTATCAGTTAAAAAAAGGTACTGCATGTACTTCCGACGAAGTTGAAACAGTCATTACAACCCGACGACAACTTAAAACAGACTAGAAAAATATGGGAACACGAATGAAATCCAGCAGTTTATAACGAGCCATGCCGCACCATTATTGTTC
>JAJMJU010000044.1:0-45095 GCA_030563705.1 Australozyma bambusicola | reverse complement strand
TCACAGTTGGGGTAGGAACTTCGATATCAATAATGTTCGTGGTAGATCCTGTTTCAGTAGAGGTCGACGTATAGGATTCAGTCCATGTTGTTGTGGTGGTGGTCAACGACTTAGGTAGTTCGACTACAACGGTATTCGTTTCGCCTAAAGCGCCCATTATAGTAGTCTGTGTTGAAAAAAGCCCTGTCCAATACAGAGTTACTGTCACAGTTGGGGTAGGAACATCAATTTCAATGGTATTTGTTGTGGACCCGGTATCAGTAATAGTAGTGGTATAAGAGGAGGCCCAAGTTTTTGTGGTTGTTGCCAAAGATTTCGGTAACTCAATGACAAGCGTATTCGTTTTGCCCGAACCGCCTATGATTGTAGTCAGAGTAGGGGACGAACCTGTCCAATACAGTGTTACTGTAACTGTGGGGGAGGGAACATCAACAACAAAAGTATCTGTTCCAAGACCAACTACCGTAGTGGTAGTGGTGAAGCTACTTACCCAAGTACTCGTTCTTGTTGTGAACGATTTTGGCACCACGAGAATCACAACATCTGTCCCACCAAGAGGTCCACGCGAAGTGGTCGTTGAAGTTGACTGACTATACCAATAGCTGGTGGTAGTTCTTGTTTTTTGAGGAGGAATGGCAGGCTGTGCGGGAATAGATTCAACACAAGATAAACATGCACTATCAACTTGATTAGGCGCTGTGTCACTGTACAGAACTGTTCCCTGGGAAACAACAAACTTGGAAGGGTCGTAATTTTGACCGATAATTACTAGGAGAGAGCCCGAAGATGCTGTTAAAGTAATCAAACCATTTGAAGTGTCGTACAAAGGAGAAGCAGGGGTGTAATATGTGTTGTCGAACTTAATAATATTTCCTCCTCCAAATCCTTCAATAACAATGGAAGCAGTGACTGGAGGTATCTGAGTTGGTACGGTCATGTACGAAGTTGCATCGTATAGATAGAAAGTGTGTTGGTAAAATGTTGCCATATTGTAGAATGAGTTTGTTCCAACGACAATACAACCATTTCCCAAAATCAGAGCATTATCTATCTTAAGTTGACCTGTCTTGATGTAAACACACCCATTGTTAGTCCAAGGCACTGTTCCAGGAAACGAAACTAATCCCTGTGTCCCATCAGTTGCAACAGAAGGTTGAAGTATCATATCTTGCCAGTTTGTCATGTCAGAAGTATACGCGAATTCAATTATACCTCGTGAATTTGGCGTGTCGTGTAACCCTACGAAAAAGGACCCCGAGTTATCGAACAGTTGAGCACCGAACAGCCAAGTTGAACCAGACGATGCTCCGGTTGAATCAAAGACGTACGTGCCAAAGTTGGAAAATCCATCATTATTGAAAGTTGCCGAAATTGCATTAACGCTATTTTTTGTGGCCATATACCATTCGCCATAGTTATAAACTTGTCTATTTGCAACAACTGAGAGATCTAATCCAACTAGATAATCAGAGTTCAGAATTGTCAAAATAGAGTTGTAGGTCACAGTCCCCAAAAGAGACGACATGTAGCTGTAGGTTGCGAAAACGCATTCCACGAACAAGGCTAAAGAGCAAAGTACCCTTAAATTGAATATGTACATCGTTGAACAACTAGGCACCCAAAAATGAATAGTATGGACCTTTTATATTTTTCTACAATTTTTCATCATGCACGAGCTTCAATGTGTATACAGGTTAAACGTGCAAATACGGGAACAAACATAACGGTTTACCAATTCGGAAGTGTTTGACAAAAATACGATCGTATTGTTGCAATTATATGTAGGTATTTACCATTTTTGAAAGGCGTTTAATGATTACGCAAGTCTGATGCAGGACAGGGTCCGTTGAGACAGGCAAGTATTGGTTGTGTAGTAAACACGAGTAAAAGACCTCAAAATGGCTTCCCTAACATAAGTCCAAAATAATATATTTTTTTGGCGGCATAACTACCTTGCCTAAACCCGTTTCCATCAAATGGTGTCGTAGACTTTATTTATTTCGCCTGCAATGACTTGTCCGTTAGCATTTGAATATTTAAATGATATGAGTATTGTGTTTTGTCAAGTAACGTACTTAAAAAAATTTTTTGGTCCAAAGCGATTCTCACCTGCATCGGGAAGTTATTCATGAGTACAGGAGCGAGAATACCAGTTACAAGGAAATCAAAAAAGTGCCCGTCATCCTTAATACAAAACAAAACAAGCAATTTTAAGCACATTTTGATATATAATAATTGGTGCATGTCATTTGGTTACTCAACATGTTTGACCAAGAACACAGTTAATTGAAATGATCACAGAGACAGTAACTACATCCTTCGTTTATTCACAACGTTCCTCTTACTTTGCCTACACAAAACTGCAGACTTAAGATTACTTTTTAGCCTAGCCTGAACCCGCCTCGTTGCGTCTTTCCATGAATTGCATCTTGAATGTTTCCTCTGGTGAAGAATTTTTCGGGAGGGGACAGCTATTTTAGGCGCATGCCTATTGAAAACTCAAAATTTTCTATCTGAAAATAGGCATACGGTACTCAAAATTCTTTGTACTCAATCTTTTTGTGTTAGATTCTAGTTATTTTTTGAGTTGACAGGAACTTCAACAAATTATTTTCTTGAATTGTCAACAACTGTCGGTGTTCAAGATTGACAGTTTTAGCTTTAAAAAGTATTTGTCGCAATACGCATATGATGATTTCACCTAGGATGCTTGTATCAGAATTGAGTTGATTACTTTTGCCAATCTCGCCAAAGGCTCTCTCTGCCTAGCCTTGCATTTTTTTTGATTAAAGTGGCTGCTCGGCTCTTTCTTTTTCCAAGAGAGAACTGAGACTTTACTTTGTCTTTCTATGAGCCGTCGTAAATCCACTTATATTTACTTAAATTCGACCCACGATGAGGCCATAGAGATTCAAGTGAGGTCATCTCAGTATTTGCTACAGCCATCCCTCTTATTTGGAAGATTTTCTTATAGATCTGGCGGACCATTTATGCTTCATGACATTGCAGTGGGTATTGGTATATTGATCTCTGGGTAAGGTTGTGACTCATATGCGTGGTGAAACTATCTATTCAATTTTGTTAAATTTCAGTATTTGGCTTTTGATTATGTAAAGCGAAAAACCTGCTAATCGACCCTTCAGAAAATGCACCCTAGGGCTTTTCAGGTTGGGTATTAACAACATCAAATTTACTGAGGCTAGTTTTGGTTTGAACTATCCGAAAAAAATTTTGACTTAGATTGTTATACAAATTTGCGCTGTGTCAGGCGACAAGATTCCACTCGAATCAATATCATTGAACCGCGTGAGGATCGCAAACGGAGATAACTTTAATTCAACTTTCATTTTGAAAATTATTTAGTGAATGCATTGCTTGCAAGTGAACGACCATGGACTCTCATAACTCTACACTATTCCTGACTTAACGGAAGCAGCTTACTGGCTTACTGCCTTCCGTACTTGGCCTTGCCGATGTCCCAAGGTAAGTATTTGTACTTAACCATATGTTGGATTTGCTTTCTCATGGTTAAGGTGAACAAGAGAATAAAGTAGATAAGGAGAATTGGCCAGAACACGGGAATATCGAAGATACTAAAGAAAGACATCACCAAAGAGATGGAGGTTGCCAACATACCGTTTCTCCAAAACTTGAATTCCGGCAATCTGCGGATGAACGGCTTAAACTCCTCATCAGCAGTTGTTGGAAGCGTACCACCGACACCATCCTCCAAGTCCATTGCTTGCTCCTCTTGTTCCAACGAAGGATCAAACTTGGGAGTTAAGAAGGCAAGAAAAAGATTGAGTAGATAGATCAGTAAAGCGTAGCATATGATATACCATCCCTGGACAAGTATTATTCTTAAAAAGAACAATGATAATAGAACGCCGAAGGTACCCCATCTATATCCGGTGTACGGAACACTCTCATCAAGAAGCTTCTGTGTTGTTACACGGAGCTTGCGGTAATTAAAGATTATGGGATTGTCTGCGAGATCAACCATTTCCGGAGTTACTATAGTCCTTCTGACGTGTTCTGGGATACTACATCTTGGAAGGAATGCACGGATTTTCTGCACATGTATACAGGAACAACATTTTTTCTACTTGGAGAAGAAGAAACTTTCTACAGTCAAAGAAACTTTATGAGAATAGTATGATTCATTTATCTTTATTTTCCTTTTGTGTTGGTGATTCCATTATTCTGACCAATATGCGCCGTACGATAAATGGTTTGCAACAAGTCGGTGATCATAATAGTACAACAATTTTTCAAGAACCAACGAAGCGCATGAGATACAAACTTGTTTGAAATATGAAGATTATTTCGATGTGAATTGTGAGGAGTCGTTTGGTATTGGCAAAACGCATTTCTGCTAGAATTGAGGGCCGAAAGCTTCTCAATTATTGGGCCTAAGTGAAAACTCGTTCTTTGGGGTCTTTGGGGTCTTTAAGGTCAGTGGTGTGAAGGGCCCAACTAGGCCGAAAAATCGGTTTTAAAAACTTTTTTAAGTCAAAAGTGAAGAAACGTATTAAAAAATCACAGAACGACTAGGTAACCGAAGGTTGGCTTGCTTTGCATTCCATTAAGTGCCAAACAAACTCAAGCAAAATATAATTAATAGTCTAATTTTTTTGTATTTTGGATTGGACGGTCGAAATCCGCTCTTCAGCAAGAAATCGTCTAATTGGTGAGATTCGGCCACTAAACAAAACGGTAAGGGGTCTTGTTGGAAAATGCAAGATCTCAAAAGGCTGACAACCCCAACAGACGCTTTGACGTGCATTTATTTCCATATGTGGAACAAGTGTTTAGATTTTCTGTTTAAGTTGACTAAACGCGTCTTTGGATCAGCCTTCGCGTATCATGCAGTGAGGTCTAAACTATTTTTGTCTCAAGTTAGAACAACAGAAATTAATAGGCAAAAGTGTCAAATTGTTTCGACAAAACTATCTACACGAATGTATTGGGGATATTCCTAATGCGAGCGATATTTTTCGCAGAGACCCAAATTTCTGGCTACAGAAAAAAGAGTTAAGTTCGGAGAATTTAGACCCAGGTGCATCAGGGTGAGTTTATCCTAGTAGACGTTCAAGGCCCTGCAGTAGGTACTGTACAAGACCAACTTAAACCGTTGAGAAATGTACAAAAGCGCGTATATACCGGAATGACAGTCCCCCTGAATTCGCATGCACCGTGCCGAAGGAGTGTTTGTTGTTAAACACCAATTTGCAGCCAAGGCATGTGGCTTCACAATTGAGTATAAATTGGTAGATGAATTCAGCTGACCTTAAAACTAGAAACAATTTTTTGTAACGTGCCCTAGCCCTGTTCTGTCATCAGTGTGACGCCAAATTGCGAGATAACATCGTATAGATACATTTGGTCCCTTAAATTGCTCTGACAATCACTGCACATCTCAATTCGACTCCTGGAAATCTTCTAGATCACTTGAGCACAACTCACAACGCAAATAGGCATAATTGACCTTAGTCTTTCCTTAAAGTATCCCAGTTTTATTAAGAATGCTATTCTCTTTATTCGTTGCAAGCTTGGCAACCCAAGCCGCTGCATTTCCATTAATTTTTGGAAAAAGAGCCAACAATGCCACCAGCAGCATAAGTGGTGTTAGTCTCAGTGCTAGTGCTGTCACAAACAGCTCGGCCACAGCTATTTTGACCACAACCATGACTACGGACCTTTGGATCACAGTCACATTGCCTCCACCAAGTGGTACCTCTGATATCGCCACCACATCAACTGGAATTGCCACAAGTACAGTGGTAACTGTTGTGCCATCTACTTATACCTCGTATACAACGGTTTGGCAAAATGGCAAGGCGCAGGTGTCTCCTTTGACTACTTGGACTAGCTACCCTACTACTACATCGACAATCACAAGTTACTATACTGTCACACAGGGCGCACAAGCTTCTGGAGCTGGCGGTTCAGGTTCAGGGTCAGGTTCGGGTTCGGGTTCGGGTTCAGGTTCAGGTTCAGGTTCGGGTTCGGGTTCAGGAAACGCTTGTGCTGCTGCTTCTACGGTGACGGTCACTGTGACTCAAGCGCCAACACAACCCTCAGGCGGCGCTGGTGGCTCAGGTGGTTCTGGACAGGGACAGGCTGCTGCTGCTCAGGTATCAACCGTATTCTTGACCATCACTACATCATTTCCCGTTGTCGCCGCCTTCACGAACAATGGTGTGACGACAACGCTCACTTCGTATGTCACCATGACTACAACTCAAACCACCTTAACCACGACAAGCTATGCCGCCAATTATGTAACTCCGTTGGCGACTTCCTACGGAAATCTGACCGTTAGCGCCAACCAACGTCGTAATCTCTTGATGAACCTCTAATTTGAGAGAATACGTTTATGAGCGGTTTAAAATATGAATAAAAACAATAAATGTAATAAAAATATGTTTACTGAATCGGGAAACTGGGATTCATTAGTAGCATTGAAGGAGCAATTGCAAGAATTATGGAACAAGTACTCATTGGTACCGTATGTAACAAGCCAGAATCAAACAGTGGTAAACTAGTACAAGAACCCAGAATTAAAGGCATGACAGCGTTGTTCATACTTCAACAAAATTGTTCTTGAAGGAAACTGAACTAATAAAATTAACTGAACAACCGCCCTGCTCCAGAACTCAAAACCTGAAGAGAGGTTCAGTTTCACTAAACAATATTTGAAACAAACAGAATATATTAGCACGATTGAGGCAAAATATAGCTTACTGAAACTCTACCATCAAGGAGCCATGAACTCCTCCCACCAACCTCCTATCGGTATCCTTTCGCCGCCAAAATTGCAAGCCAAATATACTTACGGCTCTTGTCTTATCGCAATTCCAGCCATAGTATAGAATAGGACGCACAAAAGGCTTGGTTCTCACTCTCGCTTTCCACACTCCCATTATCATAATCTCCCATATATGGATATTATATGCACTGTAATAAGTGCTTCACGCATCACTGCAGCAGCATTCACAGTACTACGCGTATACTTCCTGACCTCTTGCAGGTAGCATTGACATTTTACCGCTATCCTTTCGCAGACCTAACACACAGATGCAATGCAAATCACTTTACACAGTCTATGCGTTCAAATTCTAGACTGCTGGCACCAGCCCCTATACTATTGTGATGTCTGAAAGATCAATTCCAGTTCCTGCATAGGGTTCAACCATGTAGTTTTACATATCTTAACACGTGGCTAAACGTGGTGGTTATAGTTCGAAAATACAGAATAACTATATTGTTTCGAAGGGAAAACAGAGGATTTGAAGTGATCTGGTTGGTACTTTACCTTTTCAGCGAAAAGTTCGGTTAATTTGTATCAAAATCAAATGAGATACTTCACTGCAGACAGTCTCGACGACAATTTACCGGATCAGGCTATTGGAACCACTTATAACTGTTGAAACTAGTGACACTAGTGCCTAGATATGCATGACGTAGGTCGGTGTTTTTTTTTTGTAATGCAATGTATTAGTTCAAATCCGATGCAAGGCGCTATAATTCTGCATATTTTGTCTTTTATACATGCAACATGCAAGTAATATAAGACTTCAGTTTTACGATAACATGACATTCGGAAGAATTTCACATAACTATTTATGTGTTTCAGGAAGATAATCCTGAAATATTGCACAATCTGTTCGTACGTACGAGGATTACTAAAGAACAGAAGGATCGGACCTGTACTCAAATATGCACTCTTCTTTAAGCTGAATACAATGGGTAAGATAAACGGCGCCATCTTATGATATGTGATACCAATACTATTTAGGGGTTATTGTGGTATGTTGTTCTTGTCCATGGCTTGGATAGTTTTGCCGATGACATTGCCGTACATTTAGATATTCCGATTCGGTATTGTGACCATCCAAATAGTGGTTGCACTGAATTGGTGTTTAAAATCGAATAAGACAAGTGGAACTGTGAAGAAACTGAATTAAAACGCACCAAGACCGCTCATTACTGTAGGCGTATGCGCAGCCCAGTCTGCAGTCGAGTTTCACATACTGAGTTGAGCACCTGCACATCGAGCGGGTACTTGAATTATTTCCCACCTTTGTTCAGCAAGATTGAAGTACGTTCGCAAGTCGTTTGTATGTAGGTATGAAGATAACCCGAACGTCAACTAAAGCGCAAACTTCATTGGCGGAGTGCCAAAGCTGGACTGAATGAATGTAAAGTTCTTAGATTCTTTCTCGATTTGGCATCTGTATCGCACGACTCCAGTTCATAAATGTTTGTGTAGCGCACTACCCGGGTGGTATTGAAGGACACTTAAAGGTTCTCTTAAGCTCACAGATCGATCTACATGGATGTAATTAGCTTAATTGTTCGTAGGAGCTGTGAGCGTTGGCAAGATGCTTAAGTGCGTGTTGTCCAATGGAAGTCCAGCCATGGGCCAGGCTGAATCAACATTGTAATTTCTCGTGGGGTCTTCGAACATAAATTATATAGGAGTGCCTCTACAGATTCACTCTCACGTATCTCCATTGTGCAATAGAGGCATCAGAGACTGGAATATAATCTAATCTTCCTCGTTTTCGAAGTGACGTTAAAAAGATTGTCATCGCTTTCTATTTACCTTCGTTACACTGCTTAATTGAACTTTGATGATCAGTTAGCTTTATCATTTCTTTGTGACGCATCTTTTACTGAAAGAAGAACCAAAAGTTTTGCAGTTAAGAACGCGTTCGTTGCGTTTTAATTTTATTAAGTAAACTGAGATATCACTGATAAATTGGGCCAGATCAATAAACTCTCTTGGGTCATGTTCTCTTGACGAGGCTCCTTCGGTCAGTCATACAAAATCAGCAGTAAACAGAAACTATTGTACAATCTTTAGAAGATTCACGGGAGCGACGAGAAAGGAGCAAATTTTGTGATAAGTTTTAAAATGCCTTACGCATTCTTCCAGGAGAATGTCAGTGGAGCCTCAAAATCATTGAAGAGGAGGTGAAGAGCATAATTGATATTCGCCTAAAATCTTCTTTCGAACGTGCCTATTGCTGTAACTCAAGTCAAATTCGAATTTTATAGTTTTTTCTTTGTGAAAAGCAATTTTTTATGGCTGACCTAATAATCTGAAACTCAAACAGTTGCCTACAATGAAAGAGTCATATCTGTTCTCATTGACTCATAACAGTAAAAAATCAAATTTAGAGCAAAACGAAACTTAAATAAATAACTTTTGTCATCAAAAAAACTATTCTTCACGTCAGTCAACTATGTCTTCGATTTTGGCTTCATACAATTCTTCATTTCCAAACTCTTCGTCAAAATCCCAACCGCCAAATTCGGAAATCTCAATATCAGTCTCATCAATTTGAGTGATATCAAGTTCAACATGACTAAATGTTGCAATAGCTCTTTGAGGGGCTACAAAAAAAATACTTTGAGGGAGTACAGTCTGAGAAGCACTCCGAGACAGCCTCACAGACAGCCTCACAGACACATTCCCTGAAATCATGCTAGAATTAGAAACAAAGAGTCTTTGACGACCGAACTCCATAAGACTAGAGAAAAATCCAAGAATGCAACGTGATGTGTAATTGTCACGCGCCAATTTCAAGAATTCTTTGTAGGCTTGCAACAAGATTTCTATTAAAGATTGGAGTTGAGCGGTGAAAGGATAAGTGAACATCTTCATAAAGAAATATAGTCGAGCTATTAGGCGGAGGTTTTAAGAAAATACCAAGAATGAAAAAAAAAAAGATTCAGGGGGAGGAAATGTCTACTTTTATATTACTTTCGAGTTTGTTTCAGGCCTGGCGTAAGCACGTATAGATCTGAAACAGACGAGATGGCATGACGTCATGGCCAGCCAGCAAGAAACAACAACTACAACAAGGTAATAAATAACGAACTTATATTTCGGGAGTTCTTTTGGATTGACGAAATGAACTAATTGACTTATTGCATTTAAATTGAATTAATTTATTTGTCTATTAGCATGCAACATATGGAACGAACAATTCTCGTGGTATCACATCATTAAATGTTCTGATCTTCAGAGCAAATTTGATCTTCTCATTACGAATGCATTCTGTGCTTTGATACATTTGTTGCGATGATACTCCTGAGATCTATATCTGAATAGAACGAGAGAAGGCCATTTTAAATTTTAAAAAAAGGAGGGTTTTTTTTATTAATAGAGCCAGCATCAAAACTCCAGTTCAGTTAATTTTTGCTGATATTTTTTTTTTTTTTGCCTCCCCCGATAATCTGCCCCCAATAATCTCCCCCATCGCCCGTTCCAAGTGTTTCCAAAGTTGTAAACCATCAAACATTCTTTTTTCTTGTACATATTTTAATCATCAAAAAGCTCAATATGTTGAGTCAAAGCACTCCAAGACTATTTTCAAGAGCCTTGTCACTGGCTGCTCTGGTAAGCAGAGTTCAGATTTCCACATTGAGTAATGGTCTAAAAGTCGTCACAGACTCCACCCCAGGACACTTTAGTGCTTTGGGTGCATATATCGATGGTGGAAGCAGATATGAAGATAATTTTAGTAGTGGAATCTCTCATATGATAGATCGTATGGCTTGGAAATCGACCCCTACGCGAACTGGACAACAGATGATGGAAGATCTAGCCAAATTGGGCGGAAATTACATGTGTGGCGCTCAGAGAGAGCTGATTTTATATCAATCTTCTGTATTCAACAAAGATGTCGATAGGATGTTTGCTTGTATTGCCGAAACCGTAAAGGAACCTGAGTTCACCGACTTAGAAGTTTCCGAAGCGCAACAAACAGCATATTACGAACTAGAGGAACTCACACATAAGCATGAATTATTTTTACCTGAAGTTTTGCATGCAGCGGCATATGGCCAAGCTACTTTAGGTATGCCGCTCTATGGTAGTATGGACTCAGTGGCTGCTACAACGCAATCGCAGATTCAAGCATTTCACAAAATCTTCTACCAGCCTCAAAATACTGTTTTTGCATTTGTTGGTGTTGATCACGATGTTGCCGTTAGAATGGCTGAAAATTACTTGGGAAACTGGAAGAACACTTCATTCAATGCGAAGGATCGTCGTCAACGTTCACGATACGCTGGGGGAGATGTTTGCTTGCCATATCTAGAACCTAGATACAACAACCTTCCCAAATTGGTACACATGCAAATCGCATTTGAGACAGAGGGGCTTCTCAGCGACGACCTCTATGCATTAGCCCTTCTCCAAAAGCTTTTGGGTGGCGGATCTTCCTTTTCTGCTGGTGGGCCCGGAAAAGGAATGTTTTCGCGATTATTCAAAGTCTTAAATCAATATCCATTTGTTGAGAACTGCCTGGCATTCCACCATGCTCACCTGGACTCTGGGCTTTTTGGTATAACTATCTCATGTTATGTGGATCACGCTGAGTACATGGCTCAAATCGTTGCATACGAATTTCAAAAGGTAATGGAGGCGGATGTGGGGAAAGGGGGCATGAGTAAAACCGCATTTACGAGGGCTAAAAACCAGCTTGTTGCTTCACTTCTCATGAATGTAGAATCTAAGTTGGCTGCTTTGGAGGATGTGGGCCGTCAAGTGCAATGCCAGGGAAAGGTGACTTCCGTCGACGAAATGGTAGCAAAGATCGATCGATTGAGCATAGAGGACGTAAGAAAGGTGGCTGAGAAGGTATTTAGTGGACAGGGCAATGGTGCGCAACTGAGCAAGCCATCAGTGGTTATGCAAGGAGACCGGGGTGCGTTCGGAGACGTGGAGTATGTTTGTAGATATTTTGGGTTGGGAAATTACGATTCTAAGATGCCAGATGGCCCTAGGGACTTCAGCAAAAGAGGGCTAAGACTGCTTTTTTAAGCTTTTATTTCTATTCTTTAATGTATATAGTTTTGGTTAGATCTTACATCCAAGACCTTTTTCAAAATGAGAAAAAACTCCAATGTGCTCTCCAACAATGCCTTTTCCTTTCCTGTGAATGCATTTTTATCGAATCTGTTCATGCATAAAAAAATCTCTCGGATACCGCAAAAAATCACCAGAAAATTTGAGGTGCTCGAGGTGCAGCAGTCGAAGATGCACACTTTCAAAAATTCTCTAAGATTGTATATAACGCGCTCAAGAGTGAATGACATTGTTGTAGGATCTGACTGCTGCCGAAGCGTTCCTATTTATGCTCTCCTTTCGTCACAGGATCGTTTCAGATACAGTGCGACCAGTAGAGTAATTTAGAACTTCAAATACGAAACACAGCTACAATATTCTTCAATCTAAAACTTATTTTGCTCCGTTCCTCGGTATTTTACATTTCATCATTTTTCAAGTGTGGCAGACTTTTTCTGAGTTCAAACGTTCTGGAGTATTGCTTGGTACTGTGTAGTAGACTGTATCTTATCTTGACTTGTGTTGTTAGAACTTTGTTAACCAGCACAATGGTTTTGAACAGATTAAAAAATCGCATAGTTGGCAACGATAGCCAAGACTCGGTAACGGAAAATGATGGCATTGACGTCATGAACACTGAAAATCAGTCTATTTTGATGGGCATCATATCTCAATTGCGACCTGGATGTGACTTGACCAGAATAACCCTTCCCACTTTTATTCTAGAACAGAAAAGCATGCTCGAGCGCATTACCAACGCTTTTTTTACCCCTGATATATTATTCCAGGCTAATGATGAATCCTCAGACGTAGCAAGGTTTACCCTCGTTGTCAAGTGGTATTTATCAAGTTGGCATATAGCGCCCAAGGCAGTTAAAAAACCTTTAAACCCTGTTTTAGGAGAGATCTATAGCTGTTTCTGGAATGACTTGCCAGATGGCGCTTCGGCGTATTATCTTGCCGAACAAACTTCTCATCATCCCCCTGAATCGTCCTATTTTTACTTAGTGCCCGAGAAAAAGATAAGAGCTGATGGTGTCTTGATTCCACGTTCCCGCTTTTTAGGCAATTCCTCTGCTGCTATTATGGAGGGCATAGCACATTTGGAGTTTGGAGAACGAGATGGGGAGTTGTATGAGTTGACACAACCCAACATTTACTGTAGAGGGATTCTTTTTGGAAAGTTAAGATATGAGCTTGGCGATCACATGTTAATCAAGTGCGAAAAGTTAGGATTAGAGGCTGACATTGAGTTTAAGACCAAAGGGTTTATAAGTGGTGATTATGATATTGTCGAAGGAACAATAAAGGAGACTAAGAGCTCCGAGGTTCTATTTAAGATAAAAGGAAAATGGAACGGCATTTTAGAGATTGAGGATTGCGCAAGCGGCCAGAAATCAGTATTCTTCGATGCCTCTCAATCTCTTGTATGGATTCCTAATGTGAAACCTCTAGACAGGCAGCTTCCAAACGAATCCCGAAAATTATGGAAGTCGACTCTTGAAGCCTTGGCCAAAAATGATCATACTAGTGCAACCGAGGAAAAATTCTTGATAGAGGAGCGTCAAAGAAAAGAGGCCCAGTACAGAAGAGATAATGGCTTGGTATTTGAGCCGCAATATTTTAAAGCGGGGCAAAATGGACTTCCTTTTATCATTAATACAAACATTGACGTGCAAAGAGACACGCCCGAAATAATGAAGGAGAAACTTCTCAAAATCCATCAAATTGATGCAAAATAAGTTGAACTCGTTCATTTGTGCAGTCATATCCGATGGCGCTCCGTCTATTTGAATAAAGATTTATTTACATATTGAAGGCTTAATTTGCCATGTCTTTTTGATTCGAATTAAGTTCTTGTATAAGAAGCATTTTATGTCTTCAAAAAGAGTCGAGATTTAAAAAGTGAATTCCCTTTAATTGATTGGTAATTTTCACTAGTTTCACTTAATTTGAACTGTGTTTACGTTGATGTTTATTGAAATTTAATCCAATACTGCATACACTATTTGAACATAGACTTCATATATCTAGTCCAAAGCCAATCGCGTCAAACACGAGGAGCTATGAGCGAGTACTCAGTTGTATTAGACCGGGGCAACTCGTCAGCATTTGAACCATTAGAATGTGTTAATCTTCTCAAAACACACTCTGAAAACATTGGCGTGCTGTTCTTTTTGGTTCAGAAACTACGCAGTTTTAAGTACGAGGATGTGGAATTTTTGATTCCACAATTATTGCAAATCCTCGTCACTTTTGAAACAAATTCAATGTCTTTGCAAGAGTTCATCCTTGATTACTCCGACAAGTATCCTCACTTCGGTCTTATAGTCTTCTGGAATCTTCAGGTGTTTATTTTCGAGCTCAAAGATTCTCCAGACTCATATTCGTTCCGAGTGGTACGAAACATGGTCAATAAACTTCAAAGCATTCTTTTCAATCCATATGACAAAGAGGTTGATAGCTTCAAAGAAAATTTACCACCTGCTCTTATCCTATGTGGAGCCTTGGCCGCCAGCATGGCTATTCCAACCATAAATAAGAATACTTTACCTTTGGTAATCCTGCAAGGGAAACAATCCAAGTCACATGTTTTTAAATTAGCAAACTTTCTGAAATCTTTGACAAGGAATCTAACGATAAAGAATCGTCAATTGGATGAAACGCGAGTGGTGCATTCTGATGACGAACATTCTCGAATTGCACCTTCTGGCGCTCGCAAGATGAAATCTAGATATTCAGAATCGTCGACTGGACAAAAAAGACGCCTGATTTCAAGCACAGTACCAGAAGATTCAGATTATAATACGAGTGATGACGACGACAGCCATAACATATCGAGTGAATTAATGAAGGAAATACATAATCTTGATAATTTGCTCTCCTATGATTCAGGTTCAAAATTCTGGGATGCCGAAGTTGCGAAAACATATAATTATGGTGTCTCAAGCTCTATGCCAGATCTTTCGGCAACGCATCATGAAGCCTCTAAGTCATTGTCTACATCCAAATTAAGTTTAAACGAACCAAACGCCAAATTAAAGTCTAATGAGAGATCGAAAACCAGTACTGTTACAGGTTCTCCGGAACGCACGCTTAAAAATATCTATTTCAAAGGTGTCACTGAATTCATTTTAGCTCTTCAGAACGTATCCCTACGATTGTCTCAACTTCCAAAAGAAGCAAGGTTATCAGCTCTTCGTGCAGAGCTTACAATAATCAACGATAAGACTTTACCTGCAGCAATTGATATTCCTCAACTTCTCCCGGTTACTAGTACTCGCAAGAAATTCCACAAACTTCTTAAACTAAGCATAAACGACGCATGCGTACTCAACTCTGCAGAGAGAGTTCCGTTTCTTCTTTTTGTCGAATTTCTAAGCGACGAATTGGATTTCAATCCGGTATCTCGGTCTAATCAGCAATTATTGATGCATGCTCTGAAGAGAGCATCCTCTCAGGCGACCAATCTTAAATCCAGCCTGGACGCTTCATTAGTTGCAAGCGAATCACAAAGCTCAGGAGATACCATGCAGCAGATGGAAGCCGATTTGAGTGACATGCGAATTTCACTCCCCATAGTTGCTCGTCGCGATCTTCAAAGCTTCCAAAAGCTTTCAGTGAATACGAAGAGTTCTCATAAACTTTCTCAAAACGACATAAACGTGAAGAATCGAGCTGACCAAATGAGGATCGCTGCTGTCATGTTGCAACAGTTAGAAGATTCCGGTCAAGCCATGTCAGAACAGACAGCTGCGATTAAAGACAGGATTGTCCAATCGATGATCGCATTGCAGGACCAGTTTGACTCCATTAATTTTGATAAGGTCAACAATCTCACAGGCGAGGGCCTAAACGCAGGCGAGAGGAAATTAGAAAATGATTTTAAATTAGCAGAGGACTGGAAAACCAAGAAGAATCGAATAAGAGCAATGAGTCCTTATGGTCATATGCCCAACTGGGACTTGTGCTCTGTTATTGTTAAGAATGGTTCTGATCTTCCACAAGAAGCATTTGCATGCCAGCTAATCGCTCTCATTTCAAAAATTTGGTATAATAAAGGAATCTCCTTCTGGACGAAGAGAATGAAGATTCTAATTACTTCTGCAAATACTGGGCTTGTTGAAACCATCACTAACGCGATATCAATTCATTCCATAAAAAAATCCTTGACAGAACGCTCAGTGGTCGAAGATGAGAATGCAAAAAGAAAAATTTTTAGTTTGAAGGATTATTTTGAAGATGTTTTTGGGGATGTGGGCTCTAAAACGTATAGAAAAGCACAAGAAAACTTTACACGGAGTTTAGCTTCGTACTCCATTATATGCTACTTTTTGCAAATCAAAGATAGACATAATGGAAATATTATGATCGACAGTGAGGGTCACATAATTCATATTGACTTCGGTTTCTTACTCTCCAATTCTCCTGGAAGTGTTGGGTTTGAAGCTGCCCCATTCAAACTCACCTCTGAATACATTGAGATCATGGGCGGTATCGACAGCGATCATTTTCAAAAATTTAAACAGATCTGCTCAGACTGTTTTCTTGCTTTGAGAGACGAAAGTGACCAGATAATTAATGTTGTTGAACTTATGCAGAAAGACTCAACATTACCTTGTTTCAACAACGGCGAAAATACAAGTGTTCTCTTGCGTCAAAGATTGCAATTACATTTGAGCCAGGATGAAGTTGTTGATTTTGTTGAGAATGTTTTGATTGGTAAAAGTTTGGGGAGTATGTACACCAGACTTTATGACCAATTTCAATTAATAACACAGGGAATCTACAATTAAAAGGGAAGTGCAAGTCGTTGTCAATCAGAAGTGGTGAAGGCTATAAGTAATCGTCAGATCGTATTATTCAAACCCGAAATCAATCCTTTGAAAATAAAACCAACTGTACAAAGTGTTTTGTTTTCGCTTCACCATTTGACTAGCTAGAGGGTTTGCATGAATAGGCTATTTTTGTGCGAAGTGTACTTACCTAAAACGGGCAATCTTGCAGGAGAAAAAACAAAATTGAGAGTTTGAACATTAAATTGGAATGATCGACCCTAATGAGAGAAGAAATATTTCCTTGTGAAACCGAAATCTCTCAATTTTTAAAAAGCAGTTTTGAAGAAATTCTTCAAACAGCTAAAGTTGAAGTGGACAGATCTCAAATCTCTCTCTCAACTTGGAGTGAACCCGTTGCGAATTTAACTGGGTACTCTGCCTATGTCTCATATTGGAAGCACTACTTCAATGGATTGATTCCTGTTACAGTTCTCATCTTTGAATTGCATATGATTTGGTTGGTTGACCCGGTTCGCACGGTTTGGGAGGACCTCGTCAAAGAATTCAAATTAAGTGGCAGAGAGTGTTTCGTTACGTGGTTGGACGAAAATATTGTCAAGGGGAACAAGCCGAATGCACTGGCACTTTTATGGACACCCAGCAAATTGTATGATAATGTTCACGACGTTTTTTTGGCATAGCATTTATTGACGTCACTCGTTCATATCCTATCTTTACACTTTCATAGTCAATTAATCGCATTCAGCAAGGGTCAACTTAGTCTTTTTTCTCTTTAAAGCTATGGTTACATATTCGAACACAAGCATAATAACAAGAGTGTATTTGTACAGCCAAGGTTGCTTCCCAAATTGCCCACTCGTATTTAGTCCAATCTTCGTCGCTTGATCAAAAAATCAATCATTAAAACCTCACAAAGTTTTTCAACATTCCAACATTTTCCCAACATAAAGAGGGAGCAGGTAGACGAAACAGACACAATTAAAAATAGAAGCTGAATAGAAAAATTCATGCGATTGAAGATCGAAAATACGCTCTTATTCAAATATACATGACTAAATTATATTTCTCGTATCTATTTTCTTTCCCATTAAATTATTAAATATCAAGTATAATACAAACTTATTTGTCGCTTCCAGTGGAAGCTTCCTCAATAGGAGGCTGTTTTTCCTTGTTCTCGGCCTCCCTCTTCTCCTTTGCAGCCTCTCTCAATCTCATCACCTTTGGATCCGTGGATCTGATTGGCTCCAACACGTATGGGGATGACTTGGGGCCCATTCCATCCTCGTCCTCGTCGTAGTAGGCGTACTCGCCGATCTCGGCCAAATCGACACCCAATAACTCCTCGTCCTCGTGCAATCTCAATCTCAAGAATGGCACTCTGTCCATGATCAACAAGATAATGGCAGTGACAGTGAACGACCAGGCGCCAATGGAGACGGAACCGGCCAATTGGTAGCCTAATTGCACCCAGTGGTGGTTCATCCATCCGCCAGCAATTACAGTAGCGCCATCAGTAGCGGCAACATAGTCGGCGGCAAAGATACCTGTTAAGAACGAACCTGTGAAACCACCGACACCATGAAGAGCAAACACGTCCATACCGTCATCAATCTGCAAAATGTTCTTCAAGTCAACAGCGAAGTTACACAAGATGGCAGGAACGACACCAAAGATAACGGCGGTGTACACGGGCACGTAACCAGCAGCAGGAGTAATACCAACCAAACCAGCAATGGCACCCGTACACAAACCAACAGTAGACCACTTGCCGCCGGTTCTGAACCAGTCAACAAACATCCAGGTCAAACCACCCGAAGCAGCAGCCAAGTTGGTGTTAACACATGCGTACCAAGATCTGATGGAGGAGTTACCGGTGGAGCCACCGTTGAAACCAAACCAGCCAAACCACAAGAAGATAGTACCGAAAACGACAGAGGTGACGGAGTGAGGCTTGTATTTGGGAACCTTACCGGTAATCAAGGGGTCGTGTCTCTTACCCAAGACGAGGGAGTAGGCCAAGGCAGCGAAACCTGAGTTTTCGTGAACTGGACCACCTCCAGCGAAATCAAGAGAGCCTAAAGCAGCCAACCAACCGTTCTTACCCCAAGACCAGTAAGCAATTGGAGAGTAGACAACAGTCAACCAGATGAACAAAAAGATCATCATAGGACCCAATCTGGCTCTCTCACAACCAGCGCCAACCATCAAAATGGCGGTGGTGGCAGCGAACATACCTTGGAACAAACAGAACAAGATATCTGGGACTGTGGAAACCACAGATGGAGCGCCAAGAACGTTCATCAAGCAGAAGTTCAGCAAGTTGCCCAAGAAGGGCGAGCCTGAAGTGTGAGTGAAAACAAGCGAATAACCCCAGAAAAACCACTGGAAAGCGGTAAGACAGGCGGCCATGATAGAAGCCCACAAAAGCGACAAAGCGTGCTTTTTTCTGCTGAGCCCCGAATACAACAATCCAATTCCTGGAATCATGATCCAGACCAAAGCCGACGAAATGCCGACCCAAACCATATCGGCGCCTTGGAATTGTTCATTTAAGTTGGTGGTTAATGAATCACCTCCGGTACCAACCCCGGTGAAATCAGTGCCATTGATAGCTGACATTTTTCTTTTTTGCTTTTAAAAAAGTGAGCAAAGCTTCAAAGGTATACGACACAGAGAGAAGAACCAGAAAGTTGACATTGGAATTAACGGTATTTATGTGTTATGGCTGCGAAACAAGAGATAAGCAGGTGATAACAGTAGCCAATCAGTGGAAATTGTGGTGATACCGAGCCTGCACACAGAAGCACAATTTACGTTCTGCAGGACAGTTTTATATCGTGAACGGACATTGCATCGAAAAGAGGACTTTATGCAGAACTGCTGTGTTTTGAAGTATTGATAAATGTCCCGATAAGTGCAAAATTCCGATATATGCAGTATATGCATTTCGTAATTGTTAGTGGACCAGCTAATGAGTCGAAGAGAAGAGGGAGAGAAAAGGCGGGGAAAGAGAAAAAAAGAGATACAAGTTGGATTCGGTTACAATTAGGTCTTCATTTCAACTATTTATACGTCTTTTCCGCTGCCGAATGTGGACATGCACGTGTGTTTCATGATAAAAAAAACGGGTGAGTGCGCCTCTTAGTGCAGCATATATGCCGGTAATCGCGGGCTTGTATGCAGTACAGAGGTTAACAAAAGATAAGCGTCTTTCAGATGGATTGTTGGGTGAACTTGCAAGATTCATCTGCCTATCACAAGTTCCCCTGAATAGCCAAGATAAAAGGAAGGGAACAAGAAAAGTGAGGAAGAATTTCTTGGTGGTTTTGCGATTGCTATTTGGTTGTATATGGAACAGTTAGAGGAAGGGAAATTCGTAAAGGTGATACGAAAAAAGTAAAGTAAACCAAATAGGTGAACAAGGATATTGAATGGCACTGAATGTTCTGTGGGTTATGAGCAATAGCATCGTACCGGTGCCATGTCGTAATTGCATAAGTAAATGGAGAAGCACCATGTTACCAGGGAAATTGATGTGGACTGTGGAACGAAATTTTGAAAGATGTGATTACGTAGAGTTGACGGGTTTGGAGAAGAAAAGTGAGATATTGGAATTTTAAGGTTTGGGGGTGGGTGGCTTGTCGCCAAGTGCTAATGGTTTTTTTTTTTAATGGTTACTTTTCAATAAATTAGTATCTGGTGTTCTTGAAGTACAATCATTGGTGACGATGAATACATCAATTTTACTTCAAACTCATTCACAAATTGCGCTGACCTCATTCACAAATCACGCTGAGTAGAGTTTATGAGTGTTCGCAATGTTTTTGGTATGACTGAATCCTGTTGGTCCATGGCGTTTATTCTGTAGAACGGCCAATGTATACCCAATGACCATGGCCGATGAGAATGACACGTTTGAAATGTAAAGAATGCTATCAATAAAGATTGCAATTGAAGAGATGTTTTTAAATAGGCAGACGGTATCGGTGACGTTGGAGTCTGAGTGGTGACAATGGATTGATAATCTTTTGATCAAAAAACGATGATTTTGTAGACGATATGTACTCCTATTAATAAATACGAGTCCTTATCTTTTCACGTGTTCATTTTTTTCTTCTTTGCATACCTCATATTCTTCTTATTCTGGTAGTATATTCTATGCATTGACACCTCGAATATCATCCAAACTTCTATATTGAGCTTATTACATGCGTCAACCGTTGGGCACTTCCCGATTCGTTCAAATGAGACGCAATGCAGGAAAAAAGGTGATTTACATGATGGAAATAGAATTGCTTGTTTGTTTGAAAATCAGTTTGAAACCTGTATGGTCATTAAAGGGTATTTTTGGTCAGATTCGATTGTAGTGGATATAGGTGAACATCCTCCAGAACACAAAAAACCCTTAATTGTTTTTACCGACGAGAGATAGAAGAAACAAATGGATTTCGATTCTTACGTTTAGATTTGCAATACTCAAAATATTGCTTGGATTCCGATCTGAGACCCGGCCCCACACAACCAAAATGTGTCAACATCCCAAAATATTGATTTATTCTACCCTTGAAGAAATCTATCAAAAACATTTTCCTTTATGCAATCATAATCATACTCACACAACAACTCAAATTTACCTGCTTTCTCACTAAATATTATCCGAGTTGAGAACCATCTTCAGCCAATTAACCACCATCAATTCACAAGAAAAACTCAATAAATTCCAGATAACAACAAAGTATTACAACAAAAAAGCATAAATATCCTCAATGTATTCCACTGATTTCCAATTACTTTTCCAGTTACCCCCTTCTTTCCCCCTTATTCCTCATTTCATTTCCAGATCCCATCTTTAAGTGCCGGCCCGCGCCTATATCTGCTGGCTTCCCCCATATTTCCACATACCACCTCTTCGGCCATTTCTTCACCAGACGACTATGGTGGATTTTCCCACAACAATCTTGACATCCAAGTCACCCGAGGATGTTGCAAACTTCCTCCCCCGCTCGTTGCAATTGAGCCAGACGCTCATTGAACAGAATCTAGTGGCTTGGTTCTCCAATTACATGAACATGCTCATGCGCTACAACCAGGACTTAAATTCGTTGGTGGCCAATGGCAGACACTTCTTCACGTCTGCCGAAGGCGAATTCGGTGCCATTGACAAAATCTGGAACTGCGTGGCGCTGTGCGTGATGTCTCAGATCCACGTCAACGACTCGCTTCTCAGCACCATCCGTAACGATATTGTGGGTCCATTCAATGCCGCATTTAAGGAAGACTTCAAGCATTCCGAGCTTCAGATCGAATCTCAGGAATTGTTGCAGATGGTTGAGTCCTTGGACGATGCTGAGGGTACCTATAACTGGAACCATAAGGCGCCGGTCATTCTCCAGAACTTCGAGAACTACAAGCGGTTCGAGAAGGACACGCTCTTTAACGCGTTCATTGCGTACTTAAATGTGGTTAACTCGAGGAACGCCCGGCTCGTTTCCAAGAACGAGAATGCTGTTAACTTTATCTTGAAGGAATTTAACATCGATAGGGAAATGGAAAACTACACCGACTATATGATCAACACGAAGGTCGAGGCCCCTCCAAAACCACAAGTGCAAAAGCCGGTCGAAAAGGCTCCTCTTTCGAAAACTTCCTCCTCTATCACTTCCGGACACTCCTCAGGAGGCAAGGAACGTAGAAAGTCCAAGTTGATGCTGAAAGTCGGCTCAATTTTGGGCCGTAAGAAGAAACATGGCGTGTCTTCTCATTCGGAAACAATCCCAGAGGACCATTCCGTCGTTTCAGCAACACTCTCCAGACAAGAGACCCAGGCCTCGAGAGCGGAAACAAAGAACTCTTTATACCAGCCTGCAGCTCCTATGAACAAGCTGGTCCGTAGCAACAGTGCCTCTGCTCATCCGATTGCTGCCACGATACCTGAGAACGTATCTGACATTGGCGGGGCAAAGAAAGCCTCCCGTGTACTCCCCTCGCTCAACACGCAACCTTTGGTCCCCAATAATGCCGCAGAAAAGAAACTCCCCACTCCTCAAACCCCAGTCAAAGCACCAGCACTGATCCCAGCTCCACTTTCTTCTGAGACGCATCAAAGCTCTGATTTGTATGCTGCTGATGAAGGCGCTCCTAACGTAGAGAAACTCGAATCTTCAGACGAAGACAGCGATGTGCCAACGGACAAGAGCGGCAACCGTATGTCTTTGCTTAAGACCCACGATTTGGGAAATACACCCAAGCTTAACACTGACCCAGAAGAACAGGCTAGAGGAGCTTCGGCAGGCAAGTACAGTTTTGAATACGGAGATGAAGAAAAGTCAATTTCTACTCCTACTCAAACACCCAAACTTGCCAGCAAAGGTTTCGATTTGCAACCCGAGAGCCAGCCTCCAGTGTACGACGAAGACACTGCGCAACCAGTTCTTCCAGAAAAACATGAACTGAAATCGGAACAGCGTCCTCCACCTCCACCTCCACCATCTAGAAAAGCGCACAATACCAATATTGACGCCAAAAGAGACATACCAACTACAAACACCTCCTTCTCGCATGCAGCCGATGGTATGTCCTTGCGAAGCCAAATGACGGGTGCATCGTTGCTCAAGCAAGATTACTTCAAGCACTTTGATACTTCAGACGACATTTCGCGCCCAGGCTTGAATTCTTCTATTGCCGAGATTATAAATGTAAACATTGTTCGTGGAGACGTGATTAAGAGTCAAATTTTGGGAGAAATCGCCTTCAACTATAATTCGCAGGAGGTTTCAAACTCCGTTGCTGTTAAAATTCCACTGAAGTTCTCTCGGTTCCTACTTAACGAACAGATCATGCAAGAGGGTGAAAGAGGCGTCTACAATCTTAACGTAGCGCCCATCCTAGGCAAAACCTTAGGTGGTATCAAGTATTCACTCGATATCAACCCCCATGAAGTGCCAATTTTGATTAAGCAAATTTGGAAGACAGAAGAAACGCAGGCCAGTCTTATTGTCAAGGTCATGCTCAATCCTTCATATGGACAACAGATTCAACTTGACAACTTTGTCATTTCTGCATCGTTGGATAATTCCGTTACCTCGACATCGGCCAGCTCCAAGCCTGAGGGTTCGTTTAACAAGGACGCCAATCGAATTACATGGAGATATAGCAAGCCATTAGTTCTCTCAGCCTCCAACCCGGAAGAGAAGTTGATTGCTCGTATTATGACCAATGGAGTCGCCAAAGAGTCTTCTTCTGGGGTCAAGGTCAAGTTCTCAGTTGCACTGCCTCCAAACTCGTATGCTAAGATCTACGATATGGATGACAATATGATTCCCAGTGTCATAAATTTAAGCAGTGGAAACTATAGCTCAGTTTTCAATTAAGCGCCTGGGACAGTTGGTTGTTAGTGAGTTGGATAAGATTGCATGGCTGCTTCCAATTCTGTATTACTACTAACCATGGCAATCCCTTAAGATGGCAACTCCCTGTTTCAATGTGCAAAAAAAGTGTAAGTTGAAGGTCTTTGACCAGATTTCTAAAATACAGTTGTTTTATATCAAGTACAATTTTTTTAAAGTAGGTCATTTTTCCGCTTTTTTTCCTGTTTATTCGTCATTGTCATTGTCGCCACCGTCGTTGTCATCATTTTATCGTGGTCATCTACTTCCCATCCTCTTTCACTATCACATTCTCTATTATGTCACATCTGGTTTCAAACTTACATAATTTTAATATGCTTGATGTCCCTCCTAAGTCTGTACACCAAAAGAGAAAGGCCCGCTATTAAAACAAAGAATGGCAACAGAACCCACGTTAAGACAGCGTTCACGAACTCTGAGGAGTCACTTTTCCGCTCCAACTCACCAGCGTAGCTCATATACTGCTTCAGGATCTCTTTATGATTGTCCATGAGCAAATCCACTTTCGTTTCTATGTTGAGTGTCTCCGCTTGGTGGACCCTAATTTCGTCAATGACCTTTTGATGAAGAGCTCCTACAGAAGAAACCATCTCTCGGAAGTGAGAGCGCAAAAGCGTTTGAAATTCGTCATGTGTCTTCTTCATGTCTTCAAGAAGGATCAGTTGTTTGTTTTGAACGCTCTTCACCTCTTGTAACGCCAACGAGAGTTCTGACACTTGGGAGTTGTCAATCTTGTCTAGATTGCCTTCAAGAAGCGATAGCTTCCTGTTGATCTCGCCCATGTGGGCGTCGAGCTTAAAAAAGTCGACGTTTGGGGTATCAGGGCGAGATTTCTGCATGAGCAGTTGTCTGTTAATGGCAGGTGTGTCCGTAGGCATTGAATTGTCGGTTTGCGTGATTGTCACCATCTTGATTAAGCCCTCCTTCATGAGATCGTGATCATCTATGGCGTCTTCCGTCACTTCATAGTAAGTATCCAACTTAAGCAACTCCCAGTACTCCTGAGACTTTGGGTCAGTAGAAGCCGACACTCCAAAGAGGAAGTCCCTGCTAAGTTTATCAAATGATAGAGTATCTGTTCTGAAGCATAAGTTATTGTCGATCTGAACCTTGAATATCTTGTTCTTGCTTGAGTACGACAACCGCATTGTAAAAGGAATCATTGAGTCCAAGTAGTTGAGGTCACAACCACCGAGTGACGTACTTTTAGAATTTTCTAGTGTCTGCTTCCCGTCATTGGCAAAGATCTTGAGTCCACGACCCTCCTTGTTGTTGATTAAAAATTGGAAACCCTCAAAGGTTCTAGGGCCTCCAAAATTGAGGCCATCTTGTGGTAAATCCGACTCAAGCAACCAAAAGGAAAAACCATTAGAGTCAAAGAACAAGTGATCTTCAACCTCTACTCTCTCTGAGTTTCTAAATACTACCTCAATTGTCCAGTCTCCCTTCAGTCCGGCCAATATATGTCTAGACCAGATGGATCCCAGACCCTCCTTAACTACGAGGCGGCCTTCTTCTAGACGCATATCGCCTTTGGTGGTCCATTTTGGGGTCAAATCAGATACATCATTGAGCTTCATAAGATTCGGGAGTCGAGGCGGTTCTGGCTTGTCTAATGCATTTTGGCGTACATGCGCCTCGGGAACTACCGCCATAGCCGATACTGCTAGAGCATAAAGTATTGTAAGCTTCATTTTGGTTGAAGTAGTTCTTTAATGTTGGACCCTGGATGCTAAACTTGATCATGCTTGCACCCGTACACCGCATGATAGGAATTAATTCAAGGTTTCATTTAATTCTTTAAAGGTAGGATACAATCGCTTAAATATCAATTCAAGAACAGAATATACTATTTGAGGTATTTACTTATGCGTCTGACGCTGGATGCATAGTCTTGTATTACAGCATTTGAAGAAAGATCCAAGTAAAAAATACGAAAATTAATGTCGTTCATCATAAAAGCATCAAAGGAATATAAACTTATCATCGTACGATTACTTTCCGTGATTTCTCCTACTGATCGCCTTCCTTGGTTTCCAAATTCCACCAATTTTATTTTTGGCGGAGCTTTCCACATATGGAAGAAACACGCCCTTGGCCTCTGGCGGGATCATATCCACTATTGGGATCTTGCCTTCACCTCGGGCAAATAATAATTTGTTGCCATCCTCTATAGTGTTCTGTATCGCTTGATGAACATTGTCATCTTGTGGAAGGTAGACATTGATTTGGCGATTATTATAGTCAACAGAATGCACCATACTTAGACAAAGGAACTGGGGATCAAGAGAAAAAAAGTCTTCTCCATTTATAAATAGGGACTTGTTGGGTTCAATGTGTTGTTTATGTGCGAAGATGCCCATTATCGTGGCCTCTACCAAGCAGTGCAAACGATCATACAAAGATTCATCATCTATTGTATAATCAATCACGCTAAAGGCCAGGATGTAATCGAAAGAAAGTGAAAGCGGTCTTTTACAGAGAATTGGTTCGAAATCGAAGAGCCCGTTATTCGTTTGGTGAAAATAAAGCAACTTATTACGAACTAGTAGCTCTTTTTTGCTAAGGTCAAATGATCTCCTCGTTCCTCGTAATATGGTGACATTAGATATTTTTTTAAATTCAGCCACGACTTCGGTGTCTGGATTGTCTTGCGCCTCGAATGCATCTGCTTCAAAGCCATTTAGCTCCGTAGCGTTGTGATGTGACATATAAATAAGTTGATCTGCTTTGAGATATTCGGTCAACTTTATGAGAATTCTATGGCCGTAGCCTTTAATGAAGCTGGGATAGCGAACGACAAGCGGTATGCCTTTATTTTGAATGTTTTGCTGATAGTGTTGTATGAGACTCTTGCAGACTTGAACATACCTTTCAGGCATTTCGAGATATGAATCCAAGCCCCAGTAGCAATGCTTGTTCAATGAACTAATGCTTTGATTGCAAGGAAGAAACGCACCAAACAAAGGTGAGTCATGCACTGTCAAGGATAGGCAACCAGGAATACGTGCATTTGATGATTCGACATCTAGGTCCAAGTAAGCAACGTTTGTTTTGCCAGCAGATAGCGAATGATTTAGTAGAGCTTTGGCGATTGTTGTTTTACCCGACATTTGAGAGCCAAATACAACAACCACACTCAAACCCTTTGCTATTCGCGTTAAATGCCTATGCACATAGCTATCAAAGTGTACAGAATATATGTCTTCTAGATTTTGATTTCCATCTGTTACCAATTCGAATGTATACAGAGTTCTTTTAGGGTAGTAATGTCCTTCGAGGGAAGAGTAGAAGTTGCCTACATCAGCGAGCCCATTTTCATAATTGGAGACTTCTATGACAGAATCGCAGTCAGAAAGCAAGGGTGATTTGCTCTTTTTGGTGTCTCTCTCTTGGTTGCATGATAAAATAGGAAGTGATTCGCAAGAGTTAGTAATAATGCAATAGTCAGCACCTATAGTCAATGTGTGAGAATTGTTAACCATTACCACTCCGCTTAAAACCTTAACGGAGTAGGTTCCCTTCATAAGAAGATAATCGCCTTTTTTGAGGCCATAGGAGATAGATTCGGGTCTGAAGATAGTATTTGTTAAAGAAGGAGTAAAGTTAGAGCTCGTAGCCATTTGATGTTGCAAAATAGACAATGGCTCTGCTTTCGGAGCTTCATCGTTTTTCAGTTTGGGTTTAAAAGCGGCAAAAGCGCTCATATCCCAGCTCTAAAATAATATTTGTAGATTTCTTCATGACTAGCAGGTTGATTCATATACACACTATTCTGTTGATAAAACAATAAACTGGAAAAATGAGAAGAAATATAAAACTTTTGAAATACATCACAAAAATCTGCAATATAAAGTGAATTTGAATCTGAGCGGTTATCATCTGAGAATTAGTTTAGCTTTCGTTTTATTCACGAAAACTAAATGTTTTGACACGATTAGGGTGTAACCGTCAGAGCAGTGAAAGAAAAAAAAAAGTTCTTTGATTTGCGCGCTTTTGAGTTTCTAGTTTAACAGTGGTGTAATTAGGCGTTGTCCCAGTTTTCTTCGGCTCTTCATTACAAAATGTTCAATCTAATCGATAGAGCAACCACAAGTAGCACACCTACTAATTAGCCCTTCGCAATAGGATGGGGTTTGTATTGTAATCCAAGATTTTTTTTATATATTTTCAAACCTTTTGAAAATGTTCTGCTTGGTGTTTTATGCTGCAGTAGGGTCACAAAACGAAGGGATCCTCCTTACTTCGCTAATCCCCCATATTTGTGCAATGCTGATCATCTACGGAAATTTAAATAAAATATTGTCAGTGGTGGTCTGTTTGGTCATTGGAGTATGGGTAAGGCGTATCGTGCTTCCACCTTCGACCTTCCCTAAGAACATCCCCACCATTCCCTTCTATGTTTGCTTTGTGCCTATCCTTACCAATTGGGACCAAACCAAGATATTTGAAAAATATTATAGAAATAAGATGGAGAAGTATGGAGCTGTCAAGATATACTTTGCTTCAAGATGGAACATTCTTGTCAGCAAACCCGAGTATGTCTCAGAGATCATAAGACAAAATGATATTTTTGAAAAAAGTGGCAACCAGGAAAAAATTCCCTATGCAGTCATTTCTGAGTATCTTGGGGATAATCTTATTTCTGCTGGAAATGAAAACTGGGCCAAATACCGGTCAGTGGCGGAAGACAGCATAAAGTTCCCGGACTTGGAGCCCCTTGATGCAAACGTGGACTCTCTTGTTAAGTCGATTAAACTGAATATTGGGACTGAAAAGTCCGTCAGGGTCAATGATATTTTTCAGAGCTTTGCATTGGCATGCATTGGTGATTGCGTAATTGGATGCAACCTTAAAGATACAATGGATGGAACGTCAGTCCACGATAAAATCATTTTTTTGAAGAAACAAATTTTTCAACCACTTTACATGAACTTCACGTTTCTTGATAAGTTTCCGATCCCATCTCGTGTAAAAGCCAGAAAGGCCGTTAGGGACTTTAAAAATTTCTATGTCAAGAAGATTTTGAAAGAGCGCAGTAATGAAAACACAAGAAGACTAGGTCCTAGGCTAGCAGCTGCACACGAGGATGGCTTGATCACTGAAAAACAGTTCCAAGATAACGCCATGATTACCATGATAGCCGGACATGAAAATCCACAGATTTTGTTGACCACAGTAACTTATCTTATTTCAAAGCATCAAAGCGTTCAAAACAAGTTAAGAGCAGAACTCAGGAAACACGAGGAGAACCCAGAATCTTGTCCGTACTTGAACGCGGTGGTTTATGAAAGTTTGAGAATGTACCCGCCATTGGCGCAACTCATAAATAGGATATCACGAAAAACTGTTCGCTTGGGGAAGGATATTATTATTCCTAAAGGTGTTTACATTGGGAACAATAGCTTCTTTACTCAAAGGGATCGTAATTGCTGGGTGGATGCTGACGAATTCAGACCTGACAGATGGGGAGAAACCGGAAGCCAGATTGCGTCAAACTACAGAAAAGCCAAAAGCAATTGCACGTTAACGGCTTTTCATGGACGTAAACGTGCTTGTCTTGGCCAGCTGTTTGCGTTGTATGAGGTCAAAAGGGCAATTATAAGGCTTGTGCAAGAATTCCAAATTGAAGTTGATCCGAACTGGGTTGAGCGCTGGACATCCTCAGGGCCTATGTGGCCGGTTAATTTGTCGTTATGTTTCAAGCAATTGACCATAACTTTAGATTCAACAATTACTCGTCCTTCACTGGGCTCCTCTTCAATCTCTTAATGTTTTCTTTGGGAATTGGTATGTTATCAGAATATTTAGAAGCTCAAGTACATCCGTGTATTTCTTTAAAATTTCTATACAATTTAAGCTGAAATGTTTCAAGAACTCTCATTCACAGTAAAAGGATCGGAAAGGTACAATTGCCAGTCCTCATAGTTCTCAGGAGCACCAAAAGGCTTTAATGACCGACACAAGATTCTGAATGTTCCGTTGGGAATCTTAGTGCCATCAGACAATTTGGAAATCCCGAAGTAAGAAATCTTAGATGAAATATCAGCGAATTGAACCGGGAAAGCGATGGGACCGCCTTTGAAAGGAGATGTCATAAGTGGTCCAATGAAACCATTTTCACCTTCCAACATGGAATACTTGTAGGAACTTAAATTAAAGCCGTTCTCAACAAGGTCGAAGGAGTAAAATTTGGTTCCAAATCTGATGTTGTGGTAAATCACTGGCGAATCACCTTTACTAGGAGCGAAATCATGAACATACAGTGTTAAGTTCTGTAAGGATCCCAGGGAATCTTTTGCTGCAACCAATGGCCTGTCTGCCCAAGCTGTCCACTTGCTGGTATCGACTTCAATTCCCATGTAAGGAACGGTAACAAATTCGCCGTTGTTTCCCCTAATGTCAATGGCACCTTGAAAAATTGGCGCCTTCGAGATGTCTAATCCAGTAGGGGCGTTAATAATAACATCGAAGGACAACTTGTCACCAGCGGCAATCGTGAAAGAGTTCTGTGATAATTGAACTAATCCACTGTTTGCGACAGTCTCCGGATAGTATGGAGATACATTCCCAACCTTGCCATTCTTGGCATATACTGACGGGATGTTTCTGGTGGAAACACTGTAATTGATGTCATAATTGCCGTCGTTCATCACGGTGATAGTGTGTTTGTTAACTCTGTGAACCGTGTCATTCAACTCAAGGTATGGGTTAGAAAGAATTTTTGTTTTTGTTTCAAACAAAGAGACAGCATCAATGATACCATTTCCTTGTTGAATCAAAGGAGCAAAGGTCAGTCTATCAGTAACAACCCCACCTGGCGAAGAGACGGTTTGAGCCATGAGTCTACCGGAACCAATTACTTTGTTTCTGAGTTCTTGAGGATTAGTTCTTCCGTTAGCGGCTAAGAACAACGAAATTACACCGGTGATGTATGGGCAAGCAAAGGAAGTTCCAGAAGAAATAGAATAACCACCACCAATTTTAGCGCCCAAGACATCTCCTCCAGGAGCAGCAATATGAGGATAAAATCCTTGCTCGAATGTTGGTCCCCATGAAGTGAAAGAGTTAATCACACCTGAGTAAGCGTCAGCCTTACTAACGGCCGAAGAAGTCTGGTCATCTTTGCTAAAAGAAGCCCAAAAGTTGTTACCATAAACTGCTTCGTTGTACATCCAGTACAATGCGTCGTAGGTGCTCATACCCCAAAGTCCCGTCAGCCCAGAAGAAAGATCCAATTTCGAGTACTTTAACCCTGTTTGAGAGGTAAAAACAAGGACTCCGACGTAGCCCAATTCATTTGAAGCACTAAGAATGTCCTTGGCGGAACAAGATCCTTTGTAACCAGCCATAAACCTGCTTGAGCCGTCAATGGCACCGCCTTGGTATTGCACCTGACACAAGTCCCCAACGTAGTCCACTCCTAATTCACCATCGATTCCAAAGTTATCTCCGTTATTGGAAACATATTGGAAAGGCATTTGCAGCCCACTTGACGAGTATAAGACTCCAGACCAGGCAAGCAATTGATTCGCTTCAACCGAAGCCACTGCGATAACGCCTTTTCCGGTCGCACCAGAAGAAGCATGGTACAAACCACTGGAACCAGAGTTACCAGCTGCGTAGACGACTGGAATAGTTTCTGCAATTTTTGCGGACACGAGAGAGACAGGAATAGATGGATAGCCTCTGTCAGATCCCAAAGACAACGAAATTACATCAGGATTTTCGGAATACGCTTTCAACAAAGCTGCCAAAATAATATCATCCGTGGTAGTTGGAGAGCAGCCGAAAACCTTGTACATCTTGACTGAAGACTTGGGGGCAACACCCAAAAGAGTATCAGAATGACCAGCAATAACCGAAGATACGAATGTTCCATGTCCGATACAGTCAGAAGCATCGTTGGTAGGCAGTTGAGGGTTACCGGTGAAATCGTAACCCTTGACAAGACTTCCTGCAAGAGCCGGGTGATTATAATCAACACCCGAATCAATAACGGCAACATTGACTCCATCACCCCATTGATCATTTTGATGCACTTTGTCGACACCAGTCAAGGCATGAGGGTTCCATTTTTGGCTGCTGTAGTCTTGAGCTTGAAAATCCAATGTGACGTAAGACGCCATCCAAGCATCCTTGATGCCAGGGAGCGCTTTAATTTCATCTAAAGTCCGGGTGGTAGAGTTTCCAATTTCCAAAGAAACACCATTGAAAATTGGCGAGTCAAAGTTATTGTTTATGGATACATCGAGACCTTGTTGCCGGAAAGAGTCAAAAAGGCCATCAGCGAAGTTTGAGCCAGCCTCAAGCTCAACAATAAAGCGACCCTCTGGTCTGTCGACCTTCAAGGGAATCGCATCTGCAACCTCATTGAAGGAATATCCGAGGGAAAGCGAAGAAAAAGCTATTAAAGATAAGAGTGTTTTACTAATCATAAGAATTGGATGATGATTTAAAAATTATCCGAAGAAACTTTGCACAATTTATAGGTTTTCAAACAGAAGGAACTTAGACGAGGGATTCCAACTTAAATTCACTAATTTCATTGTATTATTCGTGTGAATCTTGAGACGGAACATTTAAGCGAGACGAGGCAATTCTGCCCCTGCTTTTGATGCCAACAAATACAACGGTCCACGACTCAACGGTTGCGTCATTGCCTGTGAATGAGGATTGATAACATAGGCTGACAATAATTGGCAAACACAGGCAAGCCGCTCATCCAAGAATTGGACAGAGAGCATGCTAACTTCAGGCTTGAAAACTCAATCACGAAAAATCGCAATTTTAGCAGAAAATTCAAGTTGCAAAAACTGTAGTACATCCCTTTGCAAAAGCACCTCATTGAAATAACATTCATCTAAGCTACAGCTTTCCAATTTCAAATTTACAAATGCCAAAGATGGAATTAACAATTAGATGTAGCCGCACCACATGTAGCCGAATCCGTTTTCTTATGGGGCAAAATTAAATGCCAAGAAAATTCAACGTAGATGCCATAAATTGACAAGATGTGATATAGCCGAATCGCGAACCAATCTTCACCTGTTTTAACCGGTAATTCTACCGTCTCAAAAAGAACACGAGATAGATGCCTGGAACTGACGAAGTCTCCTTTAACAATTCCAATGACTGCCCTTTCCTTTATGTATGTAAGAATCTTGGAATTTATCTTTTAACTCTTTTTGTAAGTCGTGGAGACTTCACTATCTTTATTGATTCTTATTTTATGTTAATGGAGTCATAGGTGTTTTCAAAATAAATAATTGTAATTACGTCAAGATACTTATAACTTTGTATGCATATCGGTGGATGAGAACATCATCTCCTATGACGAATTGTCGGTCTATTCGAGAGCGGTTGGCGTACCGTTCTGCTGATTCCTGCGACTGCGCAAATGAGTCTACGGTGTGCTGATGTAGGGCAGCAAGACGTGTTACCAACTTGTCTGTCGAGCGTGACGTACTATAACGCGGGATCGCGGTAAGGAGAGGCGTAAACGATATGTCACGTTCGAGATCCGCGTAGAACGGGGAACAATTAATGGCGCTATGATACGTACTGTTGTATGCAAATACGAGTATTGGGAGTGGTTCCACCTATAGCACGGTCTCTGTCCTCGCGTGTGAAAGAATAAGTCGATGGATCAGTTGATTCACGCGCTCCGTCTGGCTGTCTGTCTGTCTGGGGACGATATACGGTACTCTTCGACATTTGATACCACGTAATTCATGTAATTCTTTTCGAAGGAGTGAGATGTAGCGGACATCGCGGTTCGCCACTATGTTGTCGGGGAAGCCGTGGTGGCAGAACACTTCGTAGATGGCCGTCGCGCCGCTTAGTCGTGGAAGAGAAAAGAGCACGTTCGGTAAAGCGGTCGACTACGATAAGAGCGGTGTCGATTCCGTTTCTGGCCGGCGGAAATCTAGTGACAAAGTCCGTACTGAAAGACAGCCATCTCTTGCTGTGTATTGGGAGTGGTTGTAGGAGAACCTGCGCTTGTATTGTGAATGCTTTACTCCGTTGACAAACGTCACAGGTCTGTTCGTACCGTTTCACGTCTCTGAACAATCCCTTCCAGTTGCTGTGCCGCTTTGTAATACGTTTGGATTGCGTCGAAATGTCCGGCCTTGGCGGTTCGAGAAACCGAGCTATAAGCGCCTTACGCCGAACCGTGTTAGGAATACAAAGTCGTTGTGAGTCGTTTTCTTGTTTCCCCACTGGAAGTTTAAAGTACAATGCTCCGGCGAGGTGATAGTTACATAATAGCACTCGCATAGCTTCGCGCTCAATCATTCGAAAGAAGAGTTCGGCTTTGCCCTGAGGGTGCAGGTGCTTCAATTGGAGTACGTGTACTGGCGGTGCCAGGTTAATGCAAGCCTGAAGGTTAGGTGCGAGGGTTTCCCCTACATCCCCGTCCCATAGGGTCGATTTGGTCCCTTCATCGTCTGTCCGTGGATGCCGGTAATCGAGGAGACCAGTCAGGTCCCTTTCTCCAGGTGCTAGTTCATGTGTGGCCACGCGGCGGCGTTTTACGGGTTCCAGCGGTGACGTCCTTGGAGATGACCAAATAGGCTATGGGACTACCCGGGGCAGAAGGTGTGGTCAAACGTGGACATGACGATGGTTTCGAATCTTTTGGGCAGCGCTATCAGATGTTAGAGTGCGTAATGTTAAGTAAGGCCACTGAGCGTAAAGTTATCAATTATTACTTATATTGGACGTGTCCTTCTACATGAAGAAGAATAACATCTTCCTCTGAAATTTAATGAAATAGACTTCTTGAGCTCCCATTTCGTTGGATGGCTCTCTCTTTCTAGTTGAACAGATATCCAGCAGTGGCCGTCTAGTAGACAGACATTGTGCAGGTTTCATCTTAGTTAACCATACTCTCGTAGTGTATTAGAAGAGTGCATCCTAACGTTCTCAGAAATGATGCGGTGGCTCAATGGCAGAGCTTTTGATTCCAAATCAAAGGGTTGCAGGTTCGATTCCTGTCCGTGTCACTCATTTTTTGAATTTTCAATCTCAATATGTTGCATGTATCTAACTGTTCATTTACGTGCAATTTTTTTCGAAATAGAATATGGCCAAAAAGCTGAAGAAGGTGGCTACACCCGAGGAGCCCCTTCAAAATGCGAAATCCAAAAAACCAAAGTCTCAATCGCCCGCGCCTGATTCCAATGCCCCACCAAAACCTCAGCGTGGTTTAGCCATAGGTGATAACTTTGGATGGACTGGAAAACTTCCTGCAACATTGTTGTTCGAGCATGCTCAAAAACAAAAATGGAACAAGGTCATTATTGATATGCGCAGAACGTCCAAGGGCTTTATCGGCGTTGTTAACCTTCTGTGGGAAAACCCAAAGACAAGAGAGACGATCCATCTAAAATGGCAGCCAGACACCGATCTTCTACCTCCACGAGAGACGACTAATGAGGCTCGTCATTTCGCTGCAACTTACGCTATGTTTAGACTTAACTACGTAAAAAACTTAAAGATGGTGTTACCAACATTGTTTAGAAACTACTGGGCAGATATGGAAACACGAAGGTTAGAACTTTTGAAGAATGACAAGGGTTTTCATGACAAAATTTATAATGCAAATCCCTTTCAAGTCTATTTGGAAGGACAGGCTGCACAAGAAATGAAAGATCGGGAGAAAAAGGCCAAAGAGAACAGCGAGGCTAAGGTCCGAAAGCCGACAGCGAGCATCACCTTGATAGATACTTCTCAAGACAAGAAATCTGCTAAGAAACTGCCTGCCATAGTAAGTTCTCTGCTCGTGAAATCCTACCCTATAGGCAAGAAGGCGTGGGAAAACGCACCTTTCGTCGATTTTTCGCCTGACATAAGAGCATCTATTGAAAACTCGATCAAACGCCACATAGCTTGGGTCGAAGCAGGCAATATCAAAGATGCTGATAAAGGTAAGAGAGAGAGTTGGCTTGCTCAACTTTCTCAAATTGGGTTTCGTCCAGCGCATGCCAAGGAGGCTCTCGAACACACAAGCACGTTTATGGACGCTTTAGAATGGCTTCTTTTTCACGTGCCAGAGGACGATTTGCCGGCTTTTTTCGCTAAAAGAGATGAAGACAGTTCGTTATCATTCAAGATATCCACCGATATAAAGACTGAGAAAGCCCTTCAACGCCTATCGCATTCTGGATACGATAAGGACGAAATTTTAGCGACCCTTACACAGAGCAATGGAGATGAAGTTTTGGCTGCGATTTCAATCACAAATAAGATTTTGGGGATTGATGGAAGCTCCTGGAATAAACATTCGGAGGAAGGGTTGGATTTGTGGGTTGAAGAACTCGAGGGTATCGGCATGGTTGGAAGCAATAAAGTGGAGTTTGGCTTAGAAAACAAGAAGGTTGCGACCTTAGTACTCAATATCCCGGAAATTACCGCTGGCCTCTTGCTGGTTAAGCTCTTCTTCCCTACCGTATACCCCAATCAATTTCCAGGAGTCCAAATTATAGTAAATGACCCGTCATTTAAGTTGGCTAACTATATAAAGCTTTCCATTATTCGAAGACTTTATGATTTTGTTTTGAGTAACAATCTCTTAGGGGATTGTTGTATCTTCTCAATAGTTGAATGGCTTGAAAAAAACGTCCAATCCGTTATAAAAAACCCCGGCAGCTTAGTGTCTGAAAGTTTCACAAAGAGCAAAAGACCTGCCTCGTCGCATATGAGTAAAATCCCCACCGGCCTGAAGCGATCGCGAGTTGAGAAGCTCCTGGCTGCTGAAATTGAAAGTATGAAGAACATCTACCTCAAGAGACAAGATACGATGGAACTCAAATCATCTTTGTCTCAAAGGAGTAAATTACCGGCTTGGCAGAAGCAGAAGGAGCTCGTTAATATCATTCTCTCGAATAAAGTTACGCTTGTAACCGGTGAAACCGGTTCAGGAAAAAGTACTCAGATCGTTCAATTTGTTCTTGATAAAATGTCTTCTGAGGGAAACTTCGAAAGCAAAATAATATGTACGCAACCTAGAAGAATATCTACCATTGGTTTGGCAGAACGTATCTCGGACGAAAGATGTCTGAAAGTGGGAGAGGAAACTGGGTATGTGATAAGGGGTGAAAATAAGACTCTGAGGCAGACTAGACTACTGTTTGTTACCACTGGTATCCTTTTGAGAATGCTACAGTCGTTTTTGTCGCCTAGTAACAATGATTTCTCCATGTTTGATAATCTTGAATTCATTTTCATTGACGAAGTCCATGAAAGATCTGTTGATAGCGATTTCCTTTTGAACATTTTGAAGAAAATCATTTTCAAGCTTCCAAAGTTAAAAGTTGTTTTGATGTCCGCCACCATTAATACTGAAGTATTTACTAAATACTTTCCAGCTACTGTAAATAGAGTTCACATCGAGGGCCGTACTTTTCCGATTAAGGACATCTATCTTGAGGACATTCTCACGACGTTAGATTACTCTATGACCACATATGATGGCCAAGTCATCAAACCAAAAGCTGAATCGACTTTCTTCGCAAGCGGCAAAATCAATAATGATCTCATTTCAAAGTTGTGCTTGCATATTGACTCTAAGTTAATGTCAGAAAAGAATTCAGGCTCAATTCTTATTTTCCTTCCTGGTGTCATGGAAGTAAATCAATGCATCCGCAAGATTGAAGAAGATTTTCGGAAAAACAGCAAGCAAGTATCCTGTTTTCCGTTACATTCGGCACTCTCGTCTAATGATCAGAAGCGAGTGTTTAAAAACGCGCCAACAGACGTTAGGAAGATAGTGGTATCCACGAATATTGCCGAAACGTCGATCACTATTCCAGACTGCGTAGTCGTAGTTGACGTTGGTCGATCTAAAAGCGTGTTTTTCGATCCACAAGCCAACACCACGCGCTTGGTTGAGAGCTGGTGTTCTCGAGCCGAGATGTCACAAAGAAGGGGTCGTTCTGGTCGTATTCAGAACGGAACATGCTACCATTTGTACACCGAAAATACTGAACAGTCTGTTTTAGCCCAGCCAATTCCAGAAATCCGCCGCACCCGCCTCGAGAATCTTTATTTAGTCATAAAAGCAATGGGTATAAAGAACGTTACTGAGTTTTTGAAAGAGGGCTTGGATCCACCTGAACAGCAATCTCTTGATAAAGCGCAGTCTTTACTTGCCGAAATTGGTGCTTTGGGTGTTGACGAAAATCTCACCAATTTAGGTAAGTACTTGTCCCTTATTCCGACTGATTTACAAGTTGGTAAAACCTTACTTCTAGGTTGCATTTTTGGATGTGTTGACACATGTTTAACTCTAGCAGCGGTATGTTCTACGGGAAGCCCTTTTTCTAACAATTTTGAACTCAAAGACGAGATAAAAAGAACAAAAGAGTCTTTTGCGAAGGGCCGCGGTGACCTTGTGGCTTCTGTGGTTGCGTTTAATGAATGGGAGTTATCCTCAGGCAAAAAATTTGTTTCTGACAATTATTTGTCATACCTTACACTCCAAGATATCAGATCGAATCGTGCGCAGTATCTTCTGATTCTCAAAGAAATTGGCTTTCTACCCCTCTCTTACAGCTCTCACAATCAAGGCAAGTTTAACAGAAACAATGAAAATTTCACAATCATTAGAGCGATTATCACTGGCTCTTTTACTCCTCAATTGGCACGGGTTCAGCTTCCGGACCCCAAATTTGCTCAAACTCTAGTTGGTGCTGTTGAGCTTGATCCAGATGCAAAGCAGTCCAAATTCTGGATCAGAAACGAGAAATATATTGATATGATTAGGACCGGTAAGGTAGGGGATGAGTTACCTGCTTCTAGAGCGTTTATCCATCCATCCTCACTTCTTTTTTCCAGTGTTGACTCGGGCCTAATGCCAAATATGGAGAGTTTAATTTTGGAAGACGGGTCTATTGACACAGATAAGGCGAGGGCGCAATTTGATTTAACACCCTCAGCAAAACTTCAAAGTAACGCCATACATAAGGCTCCTTTTGTTGTTTACACTTCTGCAAACTATACTAGCAAGCTTTTTTTAAGAGATATTACCCCAACAAGCACTCTTAGCGCATTGCTACTCGGCGGGAAAATTCTGTATGATATTGCAGGATCTCTCTCGACAGGAAAGAAATGTCCAGGTATAGTCCTTGATCTGTGGATGCCTATTCGCACCTGGTGTAAAAATGGTGTTCTCATCAAGAGGCTACGGTTGCTCCTCGATCAGGTTATCGAAAACAAGCTTTCAAATCCAAGTCATGAGCGGGCAGAGTCTGATGATGAAGAGGTTTTAGACATTATCATCAGCATACTTAGAACTGAACAGAGATCGGGATGAATCTATGGAGATTCGGTTATTTATAGACTTTTTTTGAAAAAAAAATAAATAATGACAACAGGATAGAGTTTTATCAGATAATGTAAGAACATTGAGTTGCCTAGCATTTATTTAAAGGAAGCCTGAATGACCATGAAAGAAGATGAACCATGAGGAGTTTTTCAGAGTTATTTTTGTAAAGTGTAATTTTTTGTTGTTTTCTACTCTGCTCCTATTCATATTACAATTACTTTTCTTGAGTGCGGCTCGGGGGTCGCATGCAGGCACCACCGTAGAAAGAAACGGTTTGATCTGATCACCGCCACTTTTCAGAAGACACCCAACTCATTCCCATTCTGTTAAAGCTACCAGTCCCTGAAACTCTTTGTGCACTTGAAGCTGCGAACCGAACTGAGATATACAACGTCATTCCACAAGGCGAATTCATCGGATCATCATCAGTTTCAGTCTGCCAAATGCTTGCATCACTACGTCCGAAGACAAGCTCCAGCATTGTCGAGACCTTTACACTCTTTCATCTTCTGAATAACCCGTCAGAAATCATTCCCGTTGGCGTTAGATACGATGAGGGTAAACGCGGGTTGAAAACGCCAATTGAAGCACACACGGTAACTTTTCGGCCAACTTACATGGAGCAACACCAGACCGCTTCTGATGTTTTTTTTAAAGTATTTGATGGACTTCCGTCTTATAAAAATCTGAAATCCAAAATGGAGGTTTTACAGCGTGATATTTCGCAACCCAATACTACAATTGACAAAGCAGCTAGGCGTTCATACAAGAAAAAACAAAACAAGCTTGTCCTTAAGCTTAACTGTGAGTCTCCTGAGCCTTCGGGATTTGAGGTTCCATTGTCTTCTGAAGTTGATCAAAAAGGTGGAGTTGGCAAAAGGAAGTTTCCAGTAGCAAAGTCGGTTACAACCAAGAAGAAATCCAAACATAAAATAAAAGAGCTTGGTAGCACTAAAGGCTTGAGTCTAGAGGAGACGGAGGCACTCCACAAGAAAAGGCTCAAGGAATTGGAAAGTGAGATGAAACATTTGGCACCAAAACCACTTCGAACCCCGAAGGCACAGCTGAAAAAGAGCACCACATCAAAGAAGAAAAAAAGCGATCCTGAAAATGGGGTAAATCCGGCGTCGTTACAGGGAGTCGGCTGCTGGACCTGCCGCATTCGCCATAAGTCATGTCCACAGGACGCTGAACGTTGTAGCACTTGTGTTCGTTTAGGCTTGTTTTGTGATCGCTCTCCGACGCGGCCAAAGTATATGGTGAACAAGGAAAGTTGTCGTAAGATCAAGCGAGATATTAAGGAGATTACAGATTCATCAAGAGGAAGGCTTGGTAAGAGGAAGAAGGTACCTGGTGGTGATCTGGAATCACCAGGCATAAAGCCAGAGCCCTCCAATGGAAGCTCAAGCGAGGTAATGCCGCATACTGAAGCCTTAGCGCCTGAGTAGGCTGAAAGGCTGTACAATCTTAAGGCTGATTTGACTGTAGAACTTTGTTAGTTCAATTTGTTTCTTGATAGCTTTGTTGTGCGCTCAAAGTTAAAAGTCAGTATTATTCATGCATCTTAATTTTTTGAAGAAAATTATCTGGGTGAATTGAGGTATTTAAGTCGATTTCAGGTCATCGATTTAATAAGAGAATTGAAGTCAAAGAAACGGAATAGAATGGGATGGAATTCATCTGTTTAATAGGGTTTGATATGCTTTAGTTGAATGCCGGAGTCTATGCTATCAGATTTCTATATTCTATAATGTCGTAAGTATCGAGGCACTTTTAAATATATCAAATCAGATCAAAAGCTCTGTGAATCGAATATTGATTTCAAGTTTGCTGGATTTAATCTTAAGAGTTCGCAAAAAAATGCCTTTTCAATCAATTTCTTGCTACCACTTATCTAAATCCCCCAACTATCAAGAAGAAGAATGGTTGACTTTTGCAATGTTTGTTATCAATAAAGTGATATAAGTACCTTTCTTGTCTTGTTTGCCTTGCACGTCTTCTCCGCAAGTTACACAGAGTATTCGAGAACTGAGGAGGTTAATGAGAAGTTGACAGCCATGTCTTTCGAGGCGAGGTTCTATCACATTGGCATTGTATTTGTAACTGGGCTGCGTAATAGATATACCGTGCTACTAATCTTTGCTGGTAAAATGCCATGATAATCAGCAAGGTTTAATTCGTTCAATCATTATCATGGAAAGAACAGGAATTCCCCTACTATCACAGTTTTGCAGTCTACTATTTAGAACACCCATCATACTACAGGTCTTTCCATTGATTTGGTAGACCTACTAGAAGGATTCCTATCTTATGTAATCCACTCCACCAGTGATACTAGTGACTTCGACCATGAGCCTTTTCACATAGGCAATTGCCGTAGTTGCTTATTCAAGTTAAGTTTAGACAACTTCTAATCCTTTCATGTCACTCCGCACCTTGAATAATAGAGTGGCTGCATGACAATATTGGATATCCATTAGGCTTCTTTTCACAGCTCGTATGCATTTTTTCGAAAAACACATTGTCGATTCCTGGCACCTTAGCTAAGTCTTTTGAAAAGTTTTGATCCAAGGTGGGTTCGGAATCTTTCTTATGATTCCGATTGAGGACGAGCGTAAAACAAAAGTCACAAAATACCTTTGCAGTTGCAAAGGCTATTGAAACTGTCTTCGCGATTTGGGAACGCAAAAGGTCCCACATTACCAACAATTTCTCTTCCAAAATTTTGCGATAGGCGACGTCAGATTTTTCCGTTAACTTAACCAGGGCTCCGTTCAATTGCTTCAGGGAACGCCAAATGAAATACTGAATCTTACCGCAATATTTCTGTTGAAGGTCATCAATTTTCTATGAATTCAGTAGACACGGTACCGTAAATCATAACTTGGATACAAATCAGTAATTCTGAGAATTGTTTTTGATGAACGAAGAGCAGTTTTACATTTCGATTCATCACTATACATACAATAAAGAATTGAGCCGGAATCAGAAGGCCATAATTTTTTTTAGAGATTGTGGGTTTATTTTGTTATCTTCCAAACGCGCGTTCATTACATTTTACATTGTTTACCTGGCGAGAGATTTTAGAAGCAGAACAATTTTTTTTAACGGTGAGTGCATTGACGGCACTAATTTCAAAGCAAAATATCCTCGAGCATAAAACCATTTTGTGTCTTACACCTCGGCAATCGTGCAAGTACCTAGCTCGTACTCAATTTTTCTTTGTGCGGTAATGGTTCGAGATAAGCATTAGCCGCAAGTGACAGACTTCATCATGCAGTGCCCACCCCTCGGCGGTCGTCGACTTCTGGATTGTCTTATCATCAAAAATTACAGAATTACTTGGTTTGGTCTCGCCGTAGAGCGAACTCTTAACTTCACCGTCACGAGTTAGTCATTGATGTGGAATCCAGTTGCCGATATAGAACATATTTATGTCTTCGTGCAAATAGTTATGCTTGAAATGCTGCAATCGTATTAGTTTTATTTTATGGTTGTCAGAAAATATTCTAGAAACCGATTGCTTCTCCCTTTATTGCATACTCCAACGGGGTTCAGCTTTTGTGTGTAACTCTTCGTCAGGGTTCAAAAAGTTTACATACAGTAATATGTAGAGATAGGCTTAATGTATGATGATAGATGAAAACTTCGTATGATATTCTTCTCGTCACTTAAGGAAAACTATAGTGCAATATCTGAGAACTAGGATTACTACAACCAAGTATTAATTTGGCTTATTATAAATACTCGGTGTGAATCAAATGCGCCACTTGTGAGCTGCACTTTATTTGGCGGAAGTGTTATCATACATCTTCACTGGTGTATTTATTCAGTCAGTGCTAGACTCACTACAACCGCGAAACGAAAGCATGGATAATGCCCGAAACGGAAGCCAAATGTGTTGCTCTGAAGAGATTTGAATGGTATTTGAAAATCAATATTTGTGAGTCACCAGACTCTTCGTTCGATCCCTTGCAGATACTGACTTCAAGAACCTCTGGAAAACGAACATAACGCGACCAGTAAATTCATGGGCTATGTAAGGAGCCCCATTGCTCACTCGAAATTGAAATGGCACGCGAGAAGGCTACCTGATATTTAGCTTTACAGTCGGTACAATTCAAGAACCACGTGGCGAATGTCGCACTAGAACAACCTTTCTAAATGACTAGAGGCCAAAAATTCCGGGCTTTTCTACTAAGGAGCCGTGTTCGTTTTGCACAATGCCAGTTTATTCTCGAGTCATTATCTTTGAAGTGCGGACAGCAGAGCTTGAACTCGAAGATGTGGTTCCTCGGAGTTGAAACCATCTCTGCGAACATATAACATAGACGCATCAGACAGGAATTTTCCTCTTATCGATCATTTCTCGCTGCAATTAGTCGAGCCCACGACTTGACCTCAATTTGCTCTAATATAAAGCCAATTTTTGCGAATTCAATTTAAAAATATCCACGAATGATATCCCCTCTTTAATACGAACCTTTGCTGCAATTAAGAATTTGTTTGATCCCAAAAGCACTCTCATTGCGGTCACACAATTAACTCTATCACAGCAAAAGGTCAGTCAATTAGACAAGACCCAAATTGGTCGACCCAAAGATTGAGCCTATCCAGTAGAATAATTGAAGTTCATTGACGAAGTTGGGAGCCAGTACTAGAATGAAGAATTGAACCGGTTCTGGTTCAATAGATGTTGCACCAATTGATCATGACAATCATTTCGCAGTATCCGACATCCATTCTTACCGGTATTATATCAACACTGGTTCGCAAAATTAAGCTAAAAAAACTAATTCTGACTTTGGCGATGAATGCTACTTCGTGCCAATTATTGGGAGTTTTTGACTTGAAGATATAACTGCAATGAACGAAAACTGTGAAATCGATTACCGACGTTATCACCTTTCGCGAGATTGATTCGACATCAATGTTAAGCTGTGCGGCGCCTTCTTCGTTTGATCATTGCCTGGTGGAATTACATCCATAGGGCTTGGTATTGAGTAACTGAATTCATAAATGGGGAAAGCTGACAATACACCGCTCTTGTGTCGTAAACATTTTTATTTTTTGGTGAAAGGGGCAATTATCGTTGATTCACGCTAAATGTGCCCTTATTGCTCCGCAGCAACACAGCGATAGGAACAGTCTGCTAAGCCAGATGAAGTCTTGACTGTTGAACTCACGAGCAAGTCTAATAGGTAGCCAACCCGAGCTATGCAGATCATGGTCCAATCCCAAATGGTCATTTCTAGTGTTACGTGTCTCCACGTCTCCATATACCCATATACCCACGTTCCCACATTCCCATATATCCCAAAGTCCAATTATTCAACATATTCCAATATTCCACATACCCACATACCCACATACCCACATACCCACATGCCCACATACCCACATGCCCACATTCCCATATATCCCAAAGTCCAATTATTCAACATATTCCAATATTCCACATACCCACATACCCACATACCCACATACCCACATGCCCACATACCCACATACCCACATATCCCAAAGCCCAAAGCCCAATTATTCAACATGTTCCAATGTCTCGCCGTTGTTACTGTTTGCAACAACACCGTTCTGTCATTGCACCAAAAAGTACGTCTCGCAGATGTACCTCATTGCCAACCCACGTTTAACGCATGACCTGAAACTTAGACAGAGATAAAATGCCCCAATTG
>JAJMJU010000043.1:9730-51272 GCA_030563705.1 Australozyma bambusicola | reverse complement strand
TACGGTTGCGGTACGGGTGTGAAAAGTTTGGTGTACGGTTGCGGTACGGATGTAAAATATCTGGTGTACGGTTGCGGTACGGGTGTGGAGTTAAGCTGCGTAGCGGTAATATCTGGTGTACGGTTGCGGTACGGGTGTAGAGTTAAGCTGCGTAGCGGTAATATCTGGTGTACGGTTGCGGTACGGGTGTGAAATGTCTGGTGTACGGTTGCGGTACGGGTGTCAATTTGCTTTAATTTTTTCAGATGTGCGTTTATTGACTGCCTTATATAGTAGTGAAAACATTTACTATCCGAAATACCCGCTCTTATGGTTCTTTACTTCGGTGGTTTAGGTAGTAGTACTGTGTACGGTTTGGTAGGTGTACGCATGTATGACTTTTGTGTTTGTTTTATACTTCAGTTAGATTCGAGTATTTAATGGTGGTTTCATTATTTTTTTGCAATAGTACGATAGACATAATCTTTAAATTAGGCGTTACTGTCTTGCGGTTAAATTTTATTGGAAGTTTTGGTTTTAATATAAATTTTAGTGTTTTGTTTTTCACTAGTTCAAGAAATTTGGTGAAAATGCGGATGTTCACGCAAATACGAATTAAATTTTTGTCCATTTTTTAGAAATCAATGAGCTATTATTCGATTCACTAACAACAGACCATTCAAATTTACTGTAATTAATAGTGGTAGAAACGGTCGCATGTCAAATTGGTGGTAGGTTGAAAATTAGAATACTAAGTTCCGAGGCAAAACATTTTAAAGATTAAATTTATAGTGCTGGGATTACGAGGGAACTAATTGTTGCGATTCAATTAAGAATTTCTTGGAAAGGAAGACGAGTCAATTTAAATGGCTAAATGCACTAAACTCGCGTTAATCATTTGGAAAGCATATACTTTCTAACGAACAGCTTAAATTTACCACTTTTAACTCGAGAATGTCCTTCTATATCTTCCTCTAAGACGCCCGTATTGCTAGAAGGGTTTTGCGATTCTTTAATTTGATCGCGTAAGATTTGGCTTTGAGGGGACTTGATCGTACCGATTTCTCTTGCCTGTGACGAAGCACTTAATTTCTCAGAGATTGTATCTGGTGTCATTAAGATGCTCTGCTGTTTGTGTGAGCAACATGAAATTTCGGAGTTGGTCCTTAAAAGGTTTGTGTCCGGACTACTGTTTTGAATGCCTTGTTTAGAAGCAGAATCATTTTGATTGATATGAGTTGACGCTTTAGGTGGCCATATATGAGTATCATGTTGTTTCAAAGGCTTTGAGATTCTATTCTCACTCTGCTTTGTCAACGGCCTTGCTTGCTCCACACGGGTTTGCTTTGAGGATTCGGAGAATATATTTTTTGGTTGCATTTTAGGCTTAACTTGAGGAGATGCAGAATTGCGGGATGTCTTTGGCGGACCTGTGAAATCCTTTTCTATATTTGAAGAACGGAGCGTGTATGCTTTAAAGCTTCGGTGATGGTTGCCATAATCGTATGCAACATTAGAACTTATTCTAGAGTCTGTCCCCTGTTTAGAGCGTAAACCTTTACAAGGCAGACCGATGAGATTGTCACTAGCTTCCAATGAGCGGGTATATTTGGGCTGCTTTTGCGCCGCAAATTTTATTCTCGCATTCGGGTTTTTCAAACGAAGGGAACTCGACTTTTGTTCAATTAAACCTGTTGCTGACAGTAAAGGACTTTGAATATTTTTTTCTCTAACTTCAAACGAGCGTTCCAAATCTAGATTATTCAAAGAATTCTCTTCAAATCTGCACTTGCTATCATCTAAGGCACAACCTTCAACTGAAGGGGATTTTTTTAAAATTGATTTGAGGTGTTTTCCAGTCGTTTCACTTGAGTTAAATCGGGGAAAATCGGGTGTGTTGGAATTTTCCGATAAGGAACTAAATGACCGACCTTGCTCACTGATATGTTTGAAGGCAGGGGGAGCTATCTGAGCGGAATCCAAGTATGAATAAGCAAAGTCATTGAGTTCCTCGTTTATCCGAGACATGTTATATTTGTCCTGATCAGCACCATAACTCAGAAAATCAATTGCGGAATTACATCGGGAACTCGTTTTGGAGTAATTGGTAGTCTTTTCGACTATATTTGAGCCATCAGGAAGTGCTCGAACAATTTCCGTGGTGACGGATTGAGTATTCCCGAATCGATCCAAATGAGTGATGGTTTTCGTGCTCACTATTCCCTCAAATTCCTCAGCTCTTGAGTGCCTCGAAAAGCCCGTTCGGTTGTTATGCCCCGGCGACATGTTTGTATTAGTGTTCATACTCGACACTCGACTCAGAGTCACGCCAACAGTGTAAGAAGGTTCAGGGGTGTAGATATAAGTGCTCAAAGAGTTTGATCTTCTATGTCCCACTTGTGAGCTTTTTCGCCTAGGAAGTCTCAAGGAATTGACCCTTTCATGGATCAGGCTGTAGTTGGGAGCGGAGTGCTTCTGTAGCGCCGCTGAAGCCGCCTGACTAGCACTTACCGTCAAAGATGCCCGGCGCACAATTTCATCTTGATCTATCTCAACCTCACCGCTGTTGCCCGGCTGCAGTTTACTGAATCCCTGATAGGTATTTCTCTGTAGTTAGCAACCATTCATAATGGGCGGAGACAAATAAATGCACCAAAGGAGAATTGATCTGCCAAATTAATGACTCATATCGATACATACACGGCTTTTGAATAGATTTTTCATAAGTGCAATATTCAGAAGTTAAATCGGGAGAAACAATAGCCTCGATTGTTTGGGCTGTTCCTAAATATCCGGGGTAGAGAATGCTGTCATGTATATAGGCAATCTAAGAAAGGTTATTAGAAATGTATCTGTGGAGGTTGCCACAACGCATTGGGGGTGTGGGAAGCAAAAAAGAAACAAATCTGTGTAGCTTTATAACTGTACTGTTGGAACTCTTGCTTTGATAAGGATTTGAACTCCATGAAAAAAAGCTAACTTCTGGACATGAAATTGAGATGCGCGAAACTGAAGTTGGTAAACCTTAAAGAGTTGACTTGAAAGTTACATTAAAATGCACATTGATTGTAAGTGAAATTATATCATGGAAACATGGAATTACTAATGAGGTACTTACTGAAGGAAACATAAAGCTTTATAAGGCTCAAAGGCAAAGGAGATCCAAATATGTCGTTTGAATTACAAACCAAGCTTTGTATTTCGGACATCTCCGTTTTGATTAGGTTTCTAAAGTATAGGCAAGCGCGACAAAAGTTCCAATCGTATGAGAGCCAAGCAAAATTTCTTTATTCTTTAAAAGCCATTAATGATCCTTAGAATACAATTATACATCACTATCTGTTTGGATATGGGTACGGACTATCGCTCTGTTGCTGGGGGTAGCTGGCCCGATTAGATAAGGGTTCCTGATGAATATACAAAGATTGTCGATCGTCGCCAGTGTTCATTCGCGACATAGAAGCTAGAGGGAAAATGGGCAGTTGATTATATGGCGGCTGGGATTGAATCAATGGGTATGGAAGTGACGCGTTTGTGTTGGCTAAGTTCTGGGGATGCATTACCACTAAGCTATTGAGAAGTTCATCGTAAGACTTCGTTTCCAGTACCAATTGATCGTTAAGTAATCGCAATTCGTCTTTTCGAGAACTATACGATTCTAGGAGTTTTGCTAATGTTGTTCGATGGGGAATGAAGCTATTGTAGAGTTGCGTTATCTCTTCTTCTGATCTATGGTCAGGATTGGACGATAAGAGAGAGAGAAGCTTATCAACTTTGCGGGACTCAATATTTATGAGGTTAGTTTCAACTTGTTTCTCTTGGGCGAGCTCCCGAGGAGTTTTAGCCACTACTGGAGTGACATAATTGAGAGGGAAGATACCAACCTTTCCATTAGCTAGTGAACCACGCCACCAATCACGATATACTGACTCTATTACGGTGATAACATCTCCTTTACGGAAGGATAACTCGTCTGGTTCATAAGAGATAAGATCATAGAGAGCGCGGACTTTTTTCACACTGGAAATGGATGTAGTTGAGTCAGAATTTAAAGGCAGGTTTCCTTGAGACTGCTGTGAAGAACCAGGTCGTATTACTTGCTTTCTAGCAAGTGGAAGGGGTTTTTCGCTTAAGTAGGCCCTTCTTAGGGACTGCTCTCTTTCATATTCTTGAACAGACAATTTCAACGCCCTCTCAAGCTCCAAATCCTGGGTTTTTCGATCTTGCGAGGTTAATTCCATCTTTGCAGGCTTATCAGGGAGCGCCTTAAGGTACTGACCGTATCGTAACTTCAACTGCTGATAAGCGTCGGCCATGGGTCTCAAAGACGGATCCGATTTAAACGAGTTGTTGAGTTGTGCAATGGTGTCAGCGATACGCATCTTGAGTTCTTTGTGAAGCTTCTTATCTGCGAGTTTTTTCATTAAGTACTCCTGCAAGAAAGCCGTGGAAGCTATTTCCTGCTGCATTCTGGAGCCACAGTTTTCAGCAAGCGCCACCAACAAGGACAAAGTCCTGAGGATAACGTTGGCGTCTTTACACCCTAATTGTGTCTTAGTAGTCTCAATCGCCACCTTGGTGTTACGCTCAGGGGACGCCGACACCTCGTCACAAACCTCCATAATTAGAGGCCAATTGTCACTGGTCAATTTCCCATCCGTTGCTTTTTTTATAAGGGTTTCCAAATGAGTCATGGTCATTGAAAGTCAAAATTCTATTACTCCTATCCAGGGGCCGAAACAATTATGAAACCTGCATCCAGATCTTTCACTTCACAGATAGACAAAGAAGTAGGTAAACTAGGGTTCATTAAAAAAATGATTCCGTATATAAAAAAAAAGATAAAAATGCTGTATCTGATTTTTCAAGTTTAACACTGTCAGTTCTCTTCGTTTTTATACCTACGGACCGTAATCAGAACCCTGGAAGAGAAAGGAACATGCAGGCACTTTGAGAGTTTGAGCAAACCAACAACATGAGTTCTTTACAGAAAGGAAGAGGCTCCGGTTCTGCGGGCCACAGAAGGCGCGGATCATCTGTGGGACAAATCAACTTGGGAGATACTTCTGTTCCTGGGTTTTCCACCATGAAAGTGACCGCATCACAGAGGGATAAGCTGGAGGCCAGAATGAGGGCACTCAGCGCAGAACTGAAGAGTGATGTCGCTATATTGCGGAAGATCTTGATTGCTTATGTGGAATTGAGCTATCGCCATACCTGGATCAATCCTTTTATCGTGTTATTCATTATCTGCGCTTTGTACCTCTTTGGAGATCAAAACACACGGTTACACGCATTTCTCGAAAAGCTCATGACCATCTCATACCACATTGAGGGCACTGACCAGTATGGTAAGGGTGTTAATGACTTCTATTTTGTGGGCTTTTACTCGATTTTTTTCACCTTTTTCAGAGAGTTCTTGATGGTGTGTGTCCTTCGTCCTGCGGCACGGTACTTAGGTGTGAAGAAACCATCTAAAGTCAAGAGATTCATGGAGCAGACATACTCAATGTTTTATTCTGGAATCTCTGGACCCTTTGGATTATGGGTTATGTCCCGTACACCCTTGTGGTTCTTTGAAACCACCCCATTCTACACGGAGTACCCTCATAAAACTCATGACTGGTTTTTCAAAGTATACTACTTGGGCCAGGCTGCATTTTGGGTTCAACAGTCTGTCGTCCTAGCTTTACAGCTTGAGAAGCCTAGAAAGGATTTCTACGAGTTGATCCTCCATCATATAGTCACAATTGCTTTAATTTGGTGCTCCTACCGTTTCCACTTCACCTGGATGGGATTGGAGGTGTATATCACCATGGATGTGTCTGACTTCTTCTTGGCATTTTCCAAGACCTTAAATTACTTGGACTCTCCGGTATCCGGCCCTTTTTTCGTAGGTTTTGTATTTGTCTGGATATACTTGAGACACTACATCAACTTGCGCATCTTGTGGTCTGTTCTTACAGAGTTTAGAACAGTTGGAGAGTGGGAGTTGAACTGGGTAACGCAGCAATACAAATGCTGGATTTCACAACCTATTGTGTTCACATTGTTGTTCATATTACAGGTTCTTAATGCTTATTGGCTCTTTTTGATTATCAGAATCCTCTACCGTTATGCTGTTGGAGGAGTTGCGGAGGACGACCGAAGTGATGACGAGGATGAGGATGAGATAAGCGAAAATAGAAAGAAGCAGTGACGAGTGTGAGGGGAGGCAGTACATCATTCGGGGCGAGAATTGACGTAGCGTCCTCAATGAATATGTATCTTTTTTTAGCCAAGGCCCAGAAAATCGGTCATATTTGGACTAATGATTAATATTACATGCGGAATAATATAGTTTTGACTCTTCAATGATGTCCAGGATCTTTTTTCAGCTACTATATACATATTTTATCTGATTATGCTGCATGGGCAGCGGCTTTTCCGACTTTCTTCTCCTGTTCGTATAACGAGAACTCTCTCCGCCTCTCTTCAACACCCTCCTCGGCAGCCTTTGATAAAACACCCAAAACAAGCGCGTTGGCTCTCATAGAGTCGTCGTTACACGGAATGGCATACGTCAAAAGAGAGGGCTCCATGTCGGTGTCACATAGACCAATCGCGGGGATTCTCAGCTTCGTGCATTCCTTAATGCAGTATCTATTCTCGGTGGGGTTCATTAATACCACTAAATCTGGCTTGATGATCGAGTTTTCGTTCAGATAAAACACTCTCTTGGTATCCTTATCGGCCATGTCAACCTCAACACGCTGGGTTCCTCCGCACTGCTTAGTTACAACGGTGAAATTAGTAATGGTTCCTGGGATCCAACGATGCGACACACAGTAGCCATTGCTTCTCTTAGCCGCGGCTTCGAGCGCTTCGCGTTGTTCTTGAAGTCTAGAGGTTCCTACGTAAAGAATGACACCTCCCTTCTTAGCAACGCCCTTAACAATCTTGGCAGTTCTTTTGAGTGCAGCTAGCGTCTCGTTTAAATCTATCAAGTGGATTCCGTTATATTCTCCGTAGATAAAAGGTTGAGTGGAGGATCTCCATAACTGCTTAGCATGGCCCAAGTGGCATCCTGCTGCCATAAGAGAGGCTAAAGACAACTCTGAAACCGTCTGCGGTTTGAGAATATCGTGGCTGGGATTGTAAATATCCTTCAACTCTGAGCCGAAAGAGCCGCATCGCTTTTGGTAGTTTAACTGTCTCAAGAACAACTCCTGCTTCGAGTACGGTTTGTAGTCAGGAGTTGTTTTCAATTCTGGAAATTTGCTAGTGATCTGACTGTTTGTTGTGGACTGAATTTTCTGGGAGATGTTCAGGTTTACTTGAGAGGGATCTTCCTTGGAGGCAGAGGTGGAGATAGTGTTTGCCCAAGGAGTGTTTCTAAGCTCGGATTCAGGCAAACGGAGGTTGTGGTATAGGTAGCTCTCAATTTCTTCGTCTAAGCGTTTGACTTTGTCCTGGTTTTCTAATTTGTTCAATTGATATTGCAAATTTTCCAAACGTTTGGCCATGATATCAGCTGGAGCGGAGTTTAAGGTGGAAATATGCTCTCTCGTCTTCTCACGCAATGATCTGATCTTTGATTCCTTAATAAAATTCTCTTCTTCTCGGGCCAAAGCGTCTGCGAGAGCCTTCTCTCTTTGAGCCTTCTGCAGACTACCGGCCGAGTCAGTGGCAGCTGCCGATGACGAGTTGAATCGGAGATATGACCGTGACAACCGCACGACTGAAAATGCTCCTTTTCTGATATGGATCATTAATGCTTTTGTAAGTTGTAAGGCCAAAGACTTTGTTTAAGGCTGACGATTATTTTCAAATTTTTCGGGTGCACGGGTTTCACACGACCCCAGACTAGGCTTCTAATGTCAGGACATTAACACTAACTAGACTGTTAAACACAATTATTACAACGAAATCTTGAAAGTATTGCGACCTTCATTTTACAACTATAGAATTGAACATTATTACATTTATAAAGTCCAAGACTATAAGAACTTTAAAACATCTTGATGAAATGTCAATAACAGCATTGCACAAAAAGAACTTATGTGAGTTCACGACAGCGGTTCTTATGCAAGCGGAACGACCAATGACTACCTATGTATTTGCCTCTGTAGATGATGCCACAGATTTCAAGATGCGCGTCCAATCTACATCCGTAGGCTTCATGGCCAAACTTCATATGGTTGAAATGTGTTTCTACGATTCCATTGCTGAAGTGGTCGACTTTGTGGAACGATTTGCAGTGGAGTGCTCTAGTGACACAGTTTTCGCAGTGTACGAGACCTTTCATGTCGAACAGGCTGAGTCCTACAACTTACTCTTTTATTTCTTGCATAGACTCACAAACCTCCGAAAGTGTAGTACATATGTTAACCTTCAATGCGCTAGCAAGGTTCTCAAAGATGAAGAAACCGTAGAAGTAAATGCAGCATTAACAGTTAACTCAAAAACGCCCGCCTGGCGGTTGGACAAGTGGCTACAAACATAATTAAAAACAGCTTAGATTTCTTTCTTTTATATTTTCGCTTATCATTCTCTTGAAAATTACACATGAATCTGAATAGTCTACTTGTTTCAACGACGGATCAGAATTAGAGCCTTCCTTACTCCTCAGCTTCCTCCTCCTCAGCTTCCTCCTCATCGTCAAGCCCTTCTGGGGACTTATTACCCAATTGACTAGCAAGCTGGCTGAAGTCAAAGTCGCCACCGGCACCACCTGCCTGTCCCAACAATTGAGACAAGTCTGGACCACCAGCACCACCAAAACCACCAGGTCCGCCAAAACCGCCAGCGCCACCCATGTTCATCATGTTAGCCATATCATCATGATCCTCAGCCATGTCTTCCTGCTCGTCCTCATCGACCCACTTGTCGAAATCTGTTTTAATGTAGTGCAACTTGATCTTGTCCTTCAAGAGACGAGGCCAGAATTCGGCCTGAACGTTCTTCTTTCTCAACACCAATGAGATCTTGTTTCCAGCCACGTGCTTGCGTGACTGCTCAGGGTCTATTTCGTCAAAGAACTCCAAGTTCAAGTCGTATTGCGTCGTCTTGTCGGAAGATTGGGCACTAAAAACCAAGTGGGTGGCTGTCAAGTCAAGCTTCACATCTACGGGATCCTGCACCTCAATGGTCAAGTAAATGATGTTTTTTGCAGCATCTGATTCATCAGAGCGTTGTGCCCATAAAACTACGGGATGTTTGCTCATGGTTTCAGGTTGAAAAAGTGATTTCACTTGTGCGTAATAGATTTTTGGAGAGGCTTTATATAGGCCGCTACGTGTTTTCCGCACTTCGAGAATATTCGATCATGTGACTAGCTTCCCTTACTTAAACTCTGTAAACATGGGAAAATGGAATCGATTAATTTTTTAGGATACGGATTACATTTGGCCAATATCAATTGTGGCCACACCTATTTTTTCCGGAAAAAGTTTCTTGCATTTTCTCCCCGAAATCAGCGGTGCCTCGTATCTATTTCAAGATAGCCTGCAGAAAGAACGCACTCCCCCAGGCTAAATCAAATACCCTCAACCAAAGACTTTTGACTCCAATAGCAAGATCTTCCTCCATCCTTCCCACCTAGAATCTCAGCAAAAAATCCTTTCCAAATTGCCTTATCAAGAATGATCAGCTCGCTCCCGATAGAGATCCAGGTCCGGATTCTAGCGTCCAGCGCCGGTCCGGCGCTCCGGGCCACCAATTCACACTTCTACTTGCTCTATAACGACCTTTACTTCAACAAGCTTGCTCGCGAGTTTGGAGACGACGTAGTGGTTACGCTCCAGAAAATATTTCCTTGGTTGCGTACTTATATCAAATCGCTAGACGTTTTTCGAAAGGTTTCTAGGAAAATTGTTGCGAACCGTTTAGACCTCAAGGACTCTAAACAAGGAGGGATTCTGCAAACGGAGGTGTTGGCGGCGCGCTACATCAAGGATTCATGGAAGTACGTGTATGCGCTCTTCAAAAACAAGCGTCTCTTTGCTGAGTACACAGACTATAGAATAGACGAGCCCATGAACTATGTGTTCAACCACTACGTGGAGATCAACCGCACGTACCTTCTTTCTTATTGTAAGACAATCTGGCTAGGGCCGGGGAAATACAACCTCAACATTGGTTTGGTTGTGAAGCACGGCAGTGGACTAGGCACAACTAAGTTTGAAGTGCGCTTTAAGAGTCCAGGAGGCGAAATGGTGGTGAAAACATTTTATCCGCCTTCAAACATTAACGAAATTCTACCGAAGAACCATTTCTGTTTCCTTCGTGTGGCAGAGTTTGAGATTCCTTCTTTCGGAATTAGTCCGCTGCTGAAAAAGTCAAAGTATCATCATCAACAACTCAGTAAGGTCGAATTAGTAATGGAAGAGATTGGTTTGTACTTGAAGTCCGGATTTCTGATCTTCTTCATCGACATTTCGCAGCCATCTATGCTACTCAACGACTACGACCTTCTATACTACTCCTGTAAGGACACAGACTATCGTAAGTATATAAACATCCCCCTTAAGAATTTATATAAGGTGCTTGAATACGTTCAGAATCTGGGTGTGGATGACTTCGATGCTGATGTCCCATACGGAAAGGGAGATCCTGAATGCATTGAATCGCGCTTAGAGCCCACATTAAATTTCGAAGGCGAGAGCTCAGAACGAGGCCCAGACGATGAGCTCATGGCGTATGCAGACTTCTTCTTTTGGAACAAAAACAAGCGCTACTTTAAATTCAACACAATCTACCAGAGACGCCAATTCATCAACCGCTTTGGTAACTTTGACTCAGACTCGGCCCTGGGGAACGAGTCGTGCACTTATGACCCTGACGGACTTAAATGGAGAGTCCCCATATTGGGAGCACTTTAAATCTCTATTGTAAATGTCTTTCCGCCTATGTTCAGCTGTTCATTTATAAGCATTTTAAAGAACAGAGGTATGGCCAATTGTCAGACCTACATTCACATTCACATTCACATTCATATCTTCATATCTTCATATCGTCATATCTTCATATCTTCATATCTTCATATCTTCATATCTTCATATCTTCATATCTTCATATCTTCATATCTTCATATCTTCATATCTGCATCTCACCAGTTCATTACCATCTTCTTCGTTTCAGCACTCCATTTTCTCTTTATTTTTAAACTATTTATAAGAAGTAGTTGTCCTTTGCAACCAACATGACCTCATTGCCAAAATCCTCGACATACTGCGAGTATAGTTGCATGTCCTGAACATTTAACAACGATAGCTCATACTGCGCCTGCGCAGTTAGTTGCCCGAACGACGTTGCTTTCTGGTACGTTTGGTCGTCTTCTTGGTTCACACCAATGTCCTGACGTGTATGCTTAATTTCCAGCAAGGGTAATTTTGGCGGCTCAAACTCCCGCTCATAGACAATGATGTCCTGTTTAGACACTTCATAGATGTATTGACATTCTAGTTGTTTTTCCAGCAACTCTGCCCCATTGGCTTTAGGTGGCCTACGAGTATCGTTTTCCGTATCCATCTGCTGTTGGATCTCCACGGTGTCCTTGAAGCTCTTCGAGTCCTTTTGGATTTTGGCCTTAAAGAACGGTTTCCGCGTGTGGAATGGACTGTAGTCAAAGTTTTTAAACGTCAAGTTGGAATTGGAGGGAAAGTATCGGACGTTAGAATTCATGTTGAACTGGAACATTTCGGGGAAGGATTGAAACTTCCGCTGACCATAACATTCATTAAACCAGTTGTCGCTGTATTCGGTCAACGGCTCTCCCATTTCATAGCTATCGCATACCTCTTTGAGCGCGGCCAGTTTATCCTCCAAATAATTTGCATTGTACCATTTTTTGTAGCTGCGTTTGGTATTCAAGTCGGCACCTAGGCTGACATTGTGCAAGTAGAAATCATTTTGCATTTCCCACAACTTAAGCTTCGTAGGATCGTAGACGTAATTGCCCAAGAACAAATTGATGGCGTCCTGACGAATCAGGTCCATGAAAGAGTTGGAATAAATTCGTTTAATGCTGTTGAGAAGGTCTCGAGTGTGTGACGACCATTGGTTGATCCGTCGGTACGAGTCCATCGTATTTACGAGGTTAGAGCCGCCATACTGCACGGCAATAGTGTCACCGTGGTCGTGGAACATTTCGGTCAAGATGTTGATAATATCAGAGTCGTAGTCTAAGTCGGCAGACAGGGTCAAAAATCCTAAGCTCTTGAGCTGATGTGAAAGTGCTTCCTTGCCAATTATAAATTGCGCTGCATTGGTACGGTCCAAACAGTCTATGCAGTTGGTTCTGACAATGCCCTGTTGGATTTTCGTTGAAGATAAGTCGATTCCATTGTGGAACACACCCGATTGGGCAATGGCATTTCTGGCAATCGCCTGTAGCGGCGAAATCACATCCAAGTTCTTTTTCGAATGTTTCGACATATCAAATGAGTGGTATTGGAGTCGGTTCTCGGCGGGAAGAAACTGATTGAGGTATCTAATGCAGTTTTCAAAGTGCTGATTCAACTTCAGCTCACGCGGTGTGCGCTCCTTGGTCTTGATAAGATTTATCACCACAAGAGGCAGCCCGTACCGATTAAGAAGGTTGTTGAAATGAAGCGCCGAGCTTTGGTAGTATGGGTCGGCTAATGTGACCTCTATTGGTGGTTTTGGGAGTCGATTCAAATCTTGTGACCAATACAACGGGATGGAACCGCGGTGCTGGATGAAACTGGTGTATCTCGGGTTTGCGTAGAAGCCTTTTTTCGTATCATGGAACGACGATGTTAGCATATCGCTGACAATTTGCTCGGTTTCGACCTCGTTAGCGACATTCCCGCTATTATTAACGCCTCTTTTGAGAAACCGCGCACCCGCAAAGTGGTGTGACCGCCGGGCAATGAGGGTGATGTAAATTTTGCGGCCATAGATTGAAATGTTGGCTTGGTCTATGAACCCATGGATAATGGGGCGAAACCAATCATACGTCGCTATTTCTGTCTGCGTCAACACGGGTTCGAGTAAGAGGTTATTCCATACAAAGCGCTCATTGCTGTCACTTGCCGCAGATACTAATACCTCAGAATTGACGCCGCCTTGCTTGCTATGTGTTTGTGCAGCGTTCTTATTACGCAAGAAGTTGGTCTGTAACGTGTTCGTGATATCGTATGTGTAGCTGAAGTAAAACGTTCTTCCAAGGTCTAAATATTTGAAGATTGAGAGAAGCTTCTCCTCATCACAGTACTTATCTGCTCGCTTATAGTTAAACTGCAACGGTATAAGCTTCGTGTCGTCTATGTGATACATAAAGTGACCGCCGAGAACTGCCACCTGGCTACATTTAGTGATCACAGAAAGATAGTACCCACGCGTAAAGCGGATAAATCCTATTAGGCCATAAGCTTGTGCGATTCTATGGATACCGCCCTCCGTTGACTCATTTAAGCCCTGGATAAGTTCAACCAAGTCCTTACGCGTGTAAAAGTAGTTCTTATCTTCGATAATTGTTAATGAATCGTTATTTTCCGGATCCGTAGTTATCTCTATGATTCGAAAAAGACTCTGCTTGGCATTACTTCCCACAATGTACATGGTGCCATTGGAATTGTAAATGGTGAACCGCTGAAGAATAATACGCTTATTTGACGCTTCTGGCCCTATAGGCTCCACGAAGTCAGCGTTTTCGGCATCGCTATCGATCAGCGACTCACTTTCATTAAATGACTCTGATGGAAGTGAATCTGAGTCTTCTGGCGCAGCAGACATGTTTTTCGTGAACTTTATTGGGCCAATGTTCTATTTATTAAAAGTCTAAGTTGAGAAAATTGTCGTAGTCAGTTTACGTAAGTAGTAGAGCTTCCAAGTATCTTAGCATCAATCGGGACACTAACATAAGAACATCCTGCAGTACCATACAAAAACACATAAAACAACCACCACTTATAATTTGTTGTTTCTTTCTTTTTTTTCTTTTTTTTTTTTTTTTTCTATAAGAGGTCATCTGCACGGCGTCTTGTGACTGTACGTTTCTTAAAGACATGGAGATCATCCGTCTCACGCCTCATGTTTTCACGCTTAAGTCGGCGGAAGTTACGTTCACGTTCCAACTCTCGCTTCTCAATCTCCCACGGGCTCAAAACCTCGATAAAGGGCTCCCACATGGCATTGCCGTTGTTGACGCTGCTATCGGTGCGAATTCTCACATTGCGCTCGAAGATGAGTCCCAGGATCTGTTGGTGTTTATGGAGCTCCAAATTGTACGAGCCCTCCAAGAGGTCCTTCTTCAACCGGAGTACCATTTCATGGAGACTGTAGGCGATGGCCGCACGAAATTCCAATGAGAGCCCCATGTCGGCGGCCACAATCTCGGCAAAATCCTCTGGAGTAATATCAGTCTGTTTGAGGTCCCATTCAAACTTGTCGACATACAATTTACGGTTCAAGTTTACCGAGAGCTCAACGATGACGTGGTACTCGTTGTCCGGCAATTGGAGCCCGCTGACCACGTAATTCTCTTCGATTTGTTTAGAGATGCTACTGGCGATTTCCGACTGCATCAGAGGCGGAAGCTCAAGTTCCGTCACGAGAAGCTGTGCGAACTTGTTCGGTGTCAAGTATGGGTCCAGTGTGTTCCACATGAAAAAGTCCACGAGCTTGGAAGTGCCGCCATTGAACTCGATACTGAGTTTAATTGGTATGAGCGTGTTTGTGTCACCCTTGGACGCGTCAGGTTCGTCGACGGTATCTTCAGTGGTGGTGGAAGTGAGCCGTGCAGGCTTCAATAAATGTTTTTGAACAGTAATGGCGTTATGAGTGTTGGCCATAGGCATCGCTGTTGTAGTCGTTGATTCCTCCTCAACATCGTAATCTTCTACTGGCTGCTCGAATTCAGCATAGTTGATTTGTTGAGCGTTACGTTTTGCAGACCTTTCTTGCGGGACATTATTCACGAGAATGGCAGTTTCGGGGTCCTTTGCCAATCTCAGTGTGAGTCCAGTGCTGAGTGCTTGGGGGTCGACGAGCTGCGAGTGGTACGATAGAGACATAGGGATTGAGGTGAAGGTGAAAAAGTGACGAGTGATGGCTCTTCTCTGATTGGTTGGTGGTGGGTTTGTGTGTTGTGAAAGTTGTTTTTTGGTGGATTTGTTGTTGTAGATAGGTGTAGGATGTGGAAAATAATGTGTGTGGTATATGTAGGTGAAGTAGTGTGGAGATTTGTTCGAAGAACTATCTCATTTCTTTTCTACATAATGAGCCAGGAAAAGATATTAAATGATTTGTTTAAGATTTCGGAGTTTAATAACGTTGTTTCGGAAGAAAGTTTCGCTCAATTGTCAGCAGAGAACATTCTGCCACTCACTCGCAAGGTCATCTACGAAGCACTACAAAGGCAGCGACAAGAGACGCTAGCGGAGTTAAAGAGAAATATCGAGGAAGTTCTGAAACGGGAAAGTGGGGGACTGGCAGCTGCTGACCTGTCGTTGGCCAGTTCCTTGCCTAATAAGGAATCGGTGGTAGATGCCTTGAGACACAGCATAGAGGGGAACAAGGAGCTATTGAATCAATTGCGAAAAACAATACAGTCAAACCTCGACTCTTCACATCGTTTGATGGATAATTTGCATATGGGACTGTGGACTACATTGGGCGACAATGAGGACTTTGAATGTTCTCTCGAATCCTCCACAGTTGTCCTTCTGCCGAAACACAACACATAAATCCTTCTTCTTGTATTACTACCAATTTTTTCTTCTTCTATTTTTCTTTTCTACTCTATGGTTTTTGTGTTTCGGGCATTTGCAGCGTTGTTTCTGAACCAGGCCCTATCCAGCGCCAGATTTCAAAAGTCCAGTTCAAGTCAGTACGATCTCCAATAAAATGAGACAGCTCAATGCCTCCTTGAACGTGCGGCCATACATATATAAGTCGGCCAATCCTTGAATGAACGAGCGCCATGGCACACATGGCACATGGCTCATGTGTTGTGTAAACTAGAAGTTCATGGCAGAGGTATCCCAACTTCGTGTTTCCATCCTTTCGCTTCTCCCTCTCGGCCTCGGCACATTGGCCAATCACATTCATTACGCTATGATGCAACGGGTGATGCTGTCGGTTATCTGTAGCGATATGTAGTATCTTGATCTCTCCTGTGGTAGCATCTCGGTCGGCAAGTATCGTGCCGACCGGAAACCCCTTACTCTCCCCGGCGGTATTTATGAGCTTTTTAATTATAGCATGCTCGCGCTCAAGATCGAAACGCGCGGTGATGAGGTCCTGATGATTTGGGTTTCCTTTCCAAGATAATGGCCAGTATTCGGCACTCCACTTCAACGCCTGCTCTTTCGTCATGGGTCTTTCGGCTGGGATCTTGTATAGTTCTATTTTCTCAAAAGATTCATCGAAGTTTTGGCGTAAAAGCTGTAGTAATTCGTCCTCAATGTATGGTACTTTAGTAGAACAGAGAAGCACCCGAAGAAGCACCCTCAGGTCTTCGGTGATTTTCATAAATCGCTTTGCGTGCGTGAAATCGCTCTCGTCAACCGGTCTTATATATTTTTCAATGAATGTCACCATGTTCTTGGTCTGACTAGGGCTGATGCTACAGACCCAGACCAAAGTCATTTTGGGAACATAATCGAGCCCCACGTACTCATTGCCTTTTCTAATTTGCTTGAGGACACCACCAATACTGGAATTTTCTAGATCAACGTTACTGGGAACTTTTATCTTTCCCATTTCTCAAGTTTATTCCAGTGTACCCTTTCTCCTCCCCCACACTTTTGGTGCGATGAGATGTCATCAACCTCCATGGGTCCATGGTCCAAGAAAGAACCAGTCTTCTCGATTACATCCAGAGCCACTTCTCGATTACGAGCGATCAATTACTTCAGGATGAAGAGCTAGACGCCAACACTGGTCGATTTTTGACATTTCTTGAGGGAACTACGGTGGTTAGGAACAACAATGAATTCGTCCCTTGCAAGTACTCTACCGCACACTTCAACTCAGTAACTTTTTCAGAATTCATCGACTTGCTTGCGAATTCTGTTCGCCCATCTGGAGCGTTTACGAATGGCTTGGGGACTTTTGATTTGGACGGTTTGGGGAAACAGGCTCCACTTAGTTTCCAGTCTGATAAGCTCAAGGGTTCGATGTGGGCAAAATTATGTAACCGCCTTGGTCGCAAGGCTTTTGCAGAGCTTATTCTCGGTGTTTCGGGCATTTTTGACGCCGGCGCTCCTCAAGTGAGTCTCAAATGGCAGCCTTTTAGAAAACGGCAGTTTACAGACAACCCGTTTCTCCTAAAACGAACCGGGATGTACTATCTGAGAAGGGAGATTTCGAGAAAGTATAGCCTTCTCAAACTTGGCGTAGATGAACTATTTACTGCTATTATGGGCCGCCCAGTTGTACCAGGAAGAGTGCCCAAGAAACTACGTAAACTCTATAAGTTGCTCGAGACTGCAAAGAGAAAAGAAGAATTCTTAGACTATACACAAATGCGGATTCAAATCGAGAAAATTCGGCCTCTATCACCTATGGTTTTCGAAAATTCTACCCCAATTAGCCAGGTAATTCGATTCCTATTGATTGTACTATACCGAATCTTTCCGCCAAACACAACGTTTGGTGCCGAGAATTCCGCATTAATAGCAAAGGCAGTTGTTTCGTATTTAAAATATCCTCGGTATGAACGCTTTGATGTCAGCGCCCTAGCTCAATCTATGAAGATCACGGAAGTGCCATGGCTAGGTAAAACCGATATAATCACATCAATTCAAGACCATGCCCTGCGAATGGACATTCTCAAGAAATTCCTAGCGTATATCTTCGGGTATATGGTCAACAACATTGTTCGTACGTTTTGGTACATCACTGAAAATTCGACATTAGAGGGTGACGCAAATATGTTCTTCCCATTACGAATTTGGAAGGCGCTCACAAGGAACTGGTTAAATGCCTACCGAGACCGTTTCTTGGAGAAAATTGAGTCTGTGAAAAGTATTTCAGAATTGAAACCCACGCAGTTACAGAATTTGGGAATTCTCAGGCTCATTCCGAAAAAGGCAGATGTGAGACCTCTCTGTGTGCCATGTACGCAATTACCGCCCGGTCTAAGTAGTAATTTTGAGGGAGTCAAGCGAATAAAATTTAGCCAGGAGAGAATTCGTCCTATACGAGACATTCTTCGATTTCAACAAGCAAGGTTCCATAAGAGATATCCCGAATCGTCTGTGGGATCTTTCTCTGTGGAAAGTGTTGGTAAAAGCATTCTAGAATTCAGAAACCATGCTTGCAAGAAAGCGGAATCAACACTACCTAAAGTTTATGGTGTCCAATTTGATATGAGACATTGCTACGATAATTTAAATCAGCTGAAAATCATAGCTTGTATTGATGAGTTGTTTTCGATCGACTCGGCTCAGGAAGAGTACTTTGTGAGAAACATAACGTCATTCTCCTCAAATTGTGGCCAGTACCGAAGAAACTTTAACATTATCAGTACCCGAACGGACATCTACTCTTTGGATGCGTCCCGCAATGAACACATGTCGTCTCGGAAAGACGTAGTGTCAGACAGCACTAGACTCACGAAGTATAACAAGAGCGACGTGTTGGATTTGGTACGTAGTCAGGTAATCGACCCTGTTGTTCAAATTCATGAGTTCAGTGGCCAGTTTTATAAACGTACCCGTGGAGTTTTCCAAGGTTTTCCACTTCTGGCTACACTCTGTGACATAGTATACAATTCTCTTGTGGACAAGGTGATTTTTTGTGGTTTGGAAAATCGTGATTATGTTTTCACCAGGCTTGCTGATGATTTCTTGTTCATGTCACTTCATAAGGAGGACTGTTTAAAGGTGTTTGAAAATGCCAATTCTGGGCGGGCTCAGAAGTTCGGCGCATTTGTTAACATGGAAAAGGTGAAATTTCTTGACTGTAACGGACCAAACGTCCAGTCATCCACATCTTTCGTCGGCCTTGAGATTGACATCAAGACATTGACTGTGAAAAGAGGACCTCCGCCGCCAATCAAGATTCCGAAAAGATACCTGGCTTCTTTGAAAAGCTCGCTAGAATGTCTTACCCTGACAATCACGCGCCGATTACTGTCTTTTCTTATAGATCTCAACTTAGTGCCTATAGATGCCGCCATTAACAACCTTAAAAATCATTTAGAGCCAATCACGGCTTGCGCCATAGAGCTTTTTGCAAGATTCGAGTGTGAAAACAAGCAAGAAATGGTTAACTTATATATGTATCGTGTTTATCATTATGTGGCACAAAGGTGGGAGAGTTTGAATGGAAGTTCGGAGTTCAAACGATTGTATGAATTTATAGAAGGGGTTCAGCGCCGGGTCGAGGCCGCTACAACACAATAAAATGAAAATGAATAGCCACGAGAAATAATTATATTTTGTAAGTTTAACGTATGAGAACATTTTATACCACTTTTCACATGATCCATTAAAAGACATTTTCGAACTCACACAATGCCAAACGTGCTCTTAAAATTCTCTAAATCTTTTTCTTGGCGCTTACGCTCAATTTCCTCGATACCTCCGGATTTTTTGAGCTTCTGATCTGCCACAAAGTCGCCAAGTTCCTCCTCAAATTGGTCAAGGCTTTGGATTTCACGCTCCTTCTTCCGGAGTCTTTCAGCACGGATTATGGCATCAATTCGGCTTTCGTGGTCCGGCACTAAGAGGCACACCTCATTTAATACAGCATCCTTTAATTCGTGCAAGCTGTCACCTGGTTCAAGAAGAGGAATACGGCCCGCAAACATTGACCTTTTCGGCGGTTGTTTGCTCTGCTCTGAGCAACACTTTTCAATCAATTCGAAAGTCTCCTTGATCTTATTTATGTCTTCGTCAAGATCCCTGGTAAGGTCATCCTGAAGATTGAAAAACTGTTGTTCCTCACACACTTTATCAAGCTCCGACTCCCAGATCTTCTTCCAAGATGGCTTTCCTTCATGTATATACTCTACCAAGGCCCGGAGAGATGATTCTGCATCCTGAATCTCTTTAACAGTTGCCTTAAGTTGTTTTGGCCCGAGTCGAACGCCTCTTTGTGCCACATCTTTTCGCAATGCCTCCATCATATCCTGCAAGTCATCAACTTTGGTGAGAAGGGAATCAGACTCCTCAGATAGTTTAGAGTAACTGTGTTGCATAAATGTGCGATGGGAATGTTGCGATCCCGAATCCAACGTTTCTTGTTTAAGGACAGTGATTTGTTCATCAAGATCGAGTAAAGCGGCCTTTATCACCTCATTTTTCGAGCGATGAATCTGCTTAAGAGCCTTCATCTCGTTCTGGAGCTCGCTGAAGGCCCTCAAGTTGTGGGCGTCGGGAGCTCTATTCCCAGTAGCCTGAGCGATGATTGGCGACGGCGAAGAGGGCTTTATCTCAATATGAGAGATTTTCTCCGTGACCTCCGCGATGATTTTTGTGGTAATCGAGTTCATCTGCGTCTCTAGCTTCTGGAGCTTCGATTCCAAAGATTCTAACGTTACGGCGGCTTGTGAATGGTCTTTCAACTCAACTAGCATTCCGCTTCGAAGCTCTGTTTGAATCTGAGTATCCTCTAACTCATAAGAAATGCTGGAGTGGCGGTCTACGATATATATGTCGGGGAAAGAAGCTACGCCAGGAGAGTAGGCGAACTTTTCTACAAACAAGAGCCGAAGCGACGTCATGGTGATCGGTAGTTGCACTGGGCATTTTTTTGTGGTTTCCTTGATTCTGAGAAAGATGTACAGCAGGTCAGGTTCGTGGTTTGGGGGCTTTTCCACGGCACTCTGTGTTTGGGGTATAATAGGAGAGTCACGCTCGAGGATCAGAGACTCGCGCATCGACTTGGCTTCAGATGGAAGCTTGGAAAGCTGCCCACCCGAAAAGTTTGCGAGCTTGGCGAATTGGTACGCGCTGAATCTCTTGGAGGCCCTTCTCAGTATGACATTGTTCTTCTGTAATTGTGCCAACGCACGATCGGCGCTGGGCTCCATGGCTGTCTCATTCTCTACAACAGGAACTTGGTCTCTGATACCTACATACGAGGTTTCAGTCACAGGGCTTCTTTCGCCGTGTGCACTTTCATGGGTTCGACTACCGGTGCTACTACGTTTATAATCGACAATCTGTTTCTCCATACCGCCATTGAAGCCTGGCAGGCCATGTGAATCTACGATAGTGTTATGCAGTTCATTCAAGCCGTGTCTTGTCTCGTCTCTAGGACTTCTGTGGTCTTCCCGAAAATTTCTGTTATTATCATCGGTGCGAACGTTCTGTTCCTCTGAAAGTGCATTGGCCCTTCCTTGTTTCAGTTTCAAGCTCAGCAACAAGTTCACGATAATGTTGCGGATGTTGGGGAGGAATCGGTCAAGATTCTCTTGTGTAGGGGCCTCACTCAAGGCAGACTCAAGAACGATCCGCAATGCCCGTGGAACGTCGCCCAAGTCCGAGATGTCGACACCAGCAGCTGAAAACGCTCGCGTCGCGGCACGAAAATCATTGCCCAACTTGACATAGGCATCGGATACAAACTTATCATCGGCCTCCTGTCTGGCCCATTGAGTTAGCGATTCAAGTAGGTGTTTGGTAGAAACAAGTAGCCTCGTGACGCTGCTCTCGATGGTGTTCATGGATGTTCGCTTTCTGGACGTTTTCGTGTACGATGTGGGTGCATTGGAGTATCGTTGTGACATTGAACGAGCAAGAAGCTGTGGCGTATGAGAGAAAGAAATTAGATCAAAAAAAAAAGGAAGATACGGCTTCTTTTTAAAAAAGAACTTGGATGGGTATTTACAGGCGGGCAACGAATCAACAATGGTTTGATTAATTGTTGATGTGGAATTGTAGATCAAGTGAAGGTGCATCAATCTGAGATCAGGGGAAAAATTGTCAAATAAAGAAGTCAAAATGAAATTGAAAACGGAATGAGAGAAGAAGATATTTTAAGTTTTTACTTTGTAAATCAATTGACGCTTTTATAAATTCTCTTACTTTCTTTTCTTTCTCTTCTTATCCTCTCCTGCTCTACTTTTTTTTTGTTCTTCTTCATTACTTCTCTTTCTTCATCTTCAATTACACCAATCTTAGTCCAATTATACAAACCTTCATCTTTTTTCTTCAATTTACAATTGCGAAAAGTACCGTGATACCGCCGCCAGTTGCGCGTACGGCTGAATCATCACCAACGCCTTCACCTGTGGAAACAGCAGCAAAAGTGTACGAGCAGAAGCAGCCAACTTTTCGGCCTGTGCACCCACGATTGCATGCTCACTGAGCGCCTGCAAAATGCTTTCGATAATTTTCTGTTTTTGCGCCTCCACCAGCGGATGCTTATTATCGACAAGCGACGACAAGAACTCGTATGTTGAAGAGGCAGCTTCAGTGTCTTGTGTGACTGGAAGGAGTGCGATCCACTGCTCCAATATAGGATCCAAGTCGGAAATCGAGGGCCCAAACGCCTGGCAGATGCGGGCGACGGCCAGAATGCAGTTTTCGGTCGAATTGATGTTCTCGTCAGCGCGCGCATCAGGAAAAGTAGCCACCTTAAAAAGAGGCATGAGCGCTTCAAGGCAAAGCTTCATGTACAACAGTCCGCCGTTTTGTGCGGCCAAACCAATGGCATACGCAGACGCCTGGCGAATACTGGCCTGTGGAGCTGTCAAGCAATTCGAGATGATGTAACTAAGGAAGTTACTTTGGTCAAGCGAAGCACCACAGTGTTCCAAGACGTCGCAGATGATTGAAAGTCCACAGAGCTTGATATCTACTACGTCGTCCGAGATGAATGTGGATGTGAGCTCGGCCAAAGTCGAGTTGTAATCGGCACCAAATGCAGCACCGGCATTGGTGAAGATGGCGGAAATGGCCTTGTTGATTTCCTCAAGAAGCTCCTCGTCTGTGTATTCTTCTTCAGACTCATCGATTTCCTCGCGGTACTCGTCGTCATCATGCTCGCGTTTCTTGATTCGCGAGTAGATCCCGCTCAAGTTCTCGTTGATGGACTTGGCCAATCCTTTCATCTGCTTTTCTGTAAGAGATCTGGGCGCGATAAGAAAAGCGCACTCGACGATTGTAGTATAGTATGCAACAATAAGCTCCGGTACTGGATCTTGTGTCACGGCCTCAGTCAATCGCTCACAGATCATGTCCCATACTGCCAAAGTGTCTGGCGAATCCCGCGAGCTCACGGCAATCGTGCACTTCAAAAGAGCACCCAATGACAATGCTGCAGAGCCACGCACACCGTCGTGCAAGTAGAAGTCGAGTGCCGGGATTGCGATGTCCTGGAGAATCTCCTTGACATATGGCTGGAAGGCACCGCCTAGTTGGCTGGCGTAAACACGAAGAAGATCAAGTGCGGATGACTTTTCATCAAGCGACGCAGTGTGCACAGCTATGAGCTTGCCCGAGAGGTTGATGATGTCCCACTCCTCGTTGTTGGCAAACGCCTCGGCCTCGTCTTCTTCAAGCAACGAAACATCCTGTGCAGCCTTGGCGGCATTCAACAATGGAGGAAGAACAATTGGCAAGTAAGGCACAAAGTCCTCGCCGATGATTCGGCAGATTCTACTCCACCCTTGCTCCAAATGGGGCTTAATCGGACCGTCTTCTTCTGCAGTCTCCTGAAGCTGGCCCATAATATTAATGAGTTCTTGGCAATGTGGGCCCAAGTTGTCTCTGCCGACCGCCAATGCAATCAACGTAGCGCACTCTATGCATTTCGCTCTGAGCATATCGTTTTCTGGCCCCAAGTCTGCACGCAAAAAATCCATAAGCATAGGAAGCAATGTGTTGTGATACTTGATGAATTTCTTCTCAGCAGCATCGGCAATCGTGGCAATAGTGGTCAACGCCTGTTCTTGTACATATCGCTTGGGTGACAGCAATAAGCCAACCAAGTTGTTCAACAAGTCATCCAAGTATGGCTCCAAAACGTCTTTAGAGGCGGCCTCACAGAAATTGACGAGGGCAGCGGCACCATGTGCCTGGACACGAGGTACTGACTTGTTTGTGAGTTTTGAGACGAGTGCAGGGACAATTCTGTCACTGGCCGTCTTCTGGATCTCACCTGCAAAATCCGTGGAGATCTGACCCAAAACATTACAACAAGCGTATTGAACTCTTGGGTGAGGGTGTTCCAACATGGGCATCACCATATCCAACAATCTAGGGATTTCTGAGATGAGAACATCGCAACAGCCCTCGGCGACGGCAGATAATGCCATGAGGGCGGCAAATGGTTCACGCCAGTTAGGAGATTGAATCAAAGCAGGCAAATACTGAAACAATGGAGCGGCCAAATACTGACCACCGAGTTTTAATGCCACTCTGTCCAACGAATGTCGAGCTGCGTCGTATTCTGGTTCCAGCTCGTAGTCTTCGTCATTTGTGTCGTTATTCCACTCGGCAGCGTCCTCGTCATCCTCGCTGACCTCTGTGAGCATGGATAACGTTATGAGCACCATGGTGGAGGTGTATGAGGCAGTTTGCTTACACATGGTTGGAGAAACATCCGAGAATGTGGTTAAGAGTTCCAACGCGGCCAAACGGGTCTCCGAGGCCAATTCTTTGTTTTTCGCAACGGTTGAGCAGAACTCGATCATCGTGGGGAACATTTCCTTAAACATTTTTGGAGCTAACTCTACAAGATCAATCAAGGATTGCAACACATTGGCCAATGCCTCGTCCTGTCCGTTTTGCAAGAATCTAGGAAGAGAATTCAACAAATTTGGTAAGATTGGCATCAATGATTGCCAAATGCTTCTTGGTAGTTCTCTGAAGAACGCTACAAACGCAGTACAAGCGGAAATGCGCACGTCATCGTTATCGTCACAAAACCCACTATTGAACACGGGCAAGATCTCAGAAACAAACAGAGTGTCGATAATTTCTGGCAGTGTGGCGAGTACACGGAACGCCGCTTCGCGGAAACTTGCATCCGCGCTAACGGCAGCCTGAAGAATGGCGGGAACTAGTTCAGGCCACAGTCCCTTGGGCAGCGCATCTTCCTTAGCGACTTCTGACACGGCATCGGCAAGTTTACGACGAACCTGAGGGCTCTGGTCAGAAACAAACGCCTGTAAGATAAGCGCACGCACCTCACGTCTGACTGTCTCGTCCAAGACCCCAATTGTTCTTTCGCTGATGCTATTAAACGCCTTAGGGCTACGAATCGCCTGACGTCGGAAAAGAACAGCAGCAAATGACTTTACGCTATCGTCGGCGCCACATGCCGCAGTTTGGGCGAGAAAGAGCAAAAAAGGGCCCACCTTGTCATGGTCTCTCCATTGAGTGTCGAGTGTCTTCTCAGCCTTGGACCGGACCGAATTGTCCAGCGACATCAAACCTTCAAGAAGCGGCGTAAGCGACGCGGCCAACTCGGCCAACTCGGAGGAAAACTGCATTTTAGAGGATGTTGTCGGAGAGAAGAGTTGTTGTGGAGTAAAAATACTTCTGGCAGACTGCAGGTACGGTGTAATTTTTCACGATAGAGATAACGAGATGACAAGCTGGTGGGAGGTTGAGAAGCGGGGAACACAAGGCCAAGAGTGAATTAGTTTATTTTTATAAATTGGATTTCTTAAAAAAAAATCTTTTTATGTATTTGTCATGGCGCTGGTTGACTCTCTGCTTGGAAGTATTGGCGTGTGTGCCTATGGCTGCAAGAAGTATTATTCATTCATTGAAACACCAAGTCGTCACAATTACAATAGATATCTTAATCTAATTATTTTACATACTACCCTCTTGAATGCTTAAGAATTTCCTTTAACTTATATGTTCTCACAGCACCAGGCTGTCTGCATACCACCATATTCTTCTATTTCGAAATGCTACTCGCTGAAGAGGTCTTCAACCGGCTCCATCTCTATGTTGTCCGTATTTTTCACAGGGAAAACACCAAGGAAACTCTGAGCCACCGCCAGGACAATTGTCAAAGGAGGAATCACCATCGTTGTCCTTTCAGGTTTAATACTTGTGAGCACCGGCGGGAGAGCAAACCGTTTGTATACCTGTCCGGTCTCTTTAGAGTAATTCTCTTTTTCTTCTTTTTCTTCTTCTTCCTCTTCTTCCTCTTCTTCTTCTTTTTCTTCTTCTTCTTCTTCTATACCCTCTCCCCTCTCTTCAAAGTAGCCCTGTGCCAAATCACTATTTGCAGAAAACACATAGAACGGCTCCTTTGGAAATAACCCGAGCTTGTCTTTATGTGTAGAAACATGCTCCACAAACGCCTCGTAACTCTCTTCACTAATATACTCGCAACCCAACACTGGACAATAAAGAACCTGTCTTTTTGATGAACAATGTGTCTTGGCCACACGGTGTGCGTGCAACTGGTCCTTCGTCAAGAAGAATCGCTTACAGGGCCTGCCTGCAAGATCGTTGTTGCATATGTACGCATGCTTTGGAAGCCGCCATTCCAATGGAAAGTGTCTGTGCAATCTCCAGGCAATAAACTCTTTGATGGCGTAATACGGCGCATCGGCAGGCTTTTTGTATGGCACGGGGTATCCGAGTTGCGCTAGTTGTGGTGTGTGTTCGGCAAGTAGGTGCTGTTTAAAATGCTGTTTGTCTATGGTTTGGAAGTCACATGTAAAGAACGAACACAAGTATACATCTGTGTCTGGAGTGTGATCGAAATGTACCACCAGGGCCAAATCGTCCTCAAGGTCGTCCTCTCCATCCCCTATGTTATTTATAAGGGATTCATTTGCCCCTTGGATTCTGTAATTGACCCCTTCTGCTACGCCATACTCTGGTCCTTCTTCTGGACTTCTCTTAAATGCGTCCTCTCCATACCTTTTTACACCATCTTCTGCTATCTCTTCCTCATTTCCGACCTCGTATCCATAATCCTCGACCTCGTCTTCCTCAATCCCGACTTCGAAGCCATCCTCATTGTAATTCTCGTAATAACCACCATAACCATTCCCGTCGACATTCTGGATAGCGTCGGCCATAAATTTGTCGCTAACTGACGTCGCAGGGGTCCCCTCGAAGAATTGAAAGACCCGATTGGTGGATTTTGAATACCTTTCAGGGAGCTCTATCATATGGTTAGTATGGTCTCCTTCGCCTCTGACCAAACCAAATCCGGTATTAGATGGAACAAGCGCATTTGAATTCAATTTATGCTTCTTCATTGGAGATTCCTCGAAACCTTTTTCGTTCCTGTACCCGTTTCCATTCCAAATCTCTACATCACCAGCTTCATTATACGACTGAAACACATGGTCTATGTTTCCTTCGCCCGTAATTGGGTCGTCATCGGGCAGAATAATCTTCGGAACCCCCAACCCCCACAAATCGCGCTCTTGACCCTTGTTCAAATTGAGCGATCGGAGGTGACCATTATCTTCAACAATTTGGCCCGAAACCACATCGACAATGTCGCTTTTCGCGAGTTTTGAAGGGTCCGAGTACTTTTCAAAAAGCTTATTCCACCGTTCCTTATCGCGCTGGCTCGCCTCAGTACGTTTCCTCTGAAACGTTTTGTCGTCTTTCATGTTTCGATACTTCTCACGATCGTTCATCTTTTGGTCCTTGGTGTCCTCGGTTCCGGAACCTTCGGAAGGTTCCGAACTGTGCGGCAAATATGATTCGTCATCATCGCTGAGTTCCCAATTTTCGGGAAGGACTGCGTGATGTGGTAGTCGTTGCATGATGTAGTTGAATCTGAAACATGTCTATGCAGAAGCGATGTAAATAAAGATGGGGGAGGGAGGAGTTTGGGCTAAAGTGACGGAGAGAGACGAAATTAATTTGATTTAATAATTTTTGCTTGAATTTGTTTTTTTCCAGTTGAAACCTATTTTTTGATCTTTGTTTGGCTTCTTTAGGTTCGATCCTTCTTCTGATTTTGAAAAAAGACAACTCCATTAGAATTGTATTTTATACAAACTTAATTCGGTAAAGTGAATTTCTATTGATAATTTCACGACTCAAAGTTTTATGACACGTATATATGATCGAAATTTATCTGGCATCAAGCCCCTTACTTAAAACTTTCGATCCATCAGGACCAATTTATCCAAGGCTTCATTTATCTGCTTCCCAAATACATCCTCTACATCTTTAAAACCTGCCTCTCCACCTAATATTCACAAACCATGGCCTTTACTTAATACATCCCTACTATTTTACTATAAGTCCTTCTCTCCACCTACTTCTTCAAAATCGTAATAACGTCTTCGTCCAGCAACTCGTGTGACAAACCCACAATTTGCGGCTGATGTTTCACGGATGTTCCAAAAACAACCGCATTTCTGAAATCTTCCACCAAAGACTTATGGATCGAGTTACAAAAGTCCTCAACAGTACATCTATCGCTTCTCAACACCACAGGCTCACTGAAGTCAGGTAGTTTCCCCTTGGGCTTTGTGTAAACACGCACCAACTTCAATCTGCTCCACATCATTTCCAATAAGTCGTCGAGGTTCCAGCCGTTTCCAGATGAAATTGGAATGGCATTGGGGATCTTGTATAACAAATCGAGTTCCTCGATCGAAAACGAGTCAATCTTGTTCAAAACGTATATGGCTGGAATATACCGTCTGGACTTGGCCTCGATGGCATCGATCAAGTCATCGACGGTGGCATCACAACGGAACGCGATGTTGGCGGAATTGATCTTGTATTCAGACATAACGGCCTTAATTTCACCGTCATCCAAATGAGTCAAGGGCGAAGTGGTGGTGATATTGATACCACCGCGCTCCTTCTTGTTTATGATGATGTTAGGTGGTTCCTTGTTAATTCTGATGCCCACACCCTCCAATTCCTTCTCGATAATTTGCTTATGTTGCAACGGCTTGTTCACATCGAGGACCAAGAACAAAAGGTTCACTGACCGCGCTACTGCAATGACCTGACGACCCCTACCCTTACCATCCTTGGCGCCCTCGATGATACCTGGAAGATCCAACATCTGGATCTTAGCACCCTTGTACTTGATAACACCAGGGACTGTTGTCAAAGTGGTGAACTCGTATGCGGCTGCCTCAGAATGTGTACCTGTAAGCTTCGACAAAAGTGTCGATTTACCGACGGAGGGAAACCCAACGAATCCGATGGTGGCTACACCCGTACGAGCCACATCGAAACCTGCTCCTCCTCCACCTCCACCTCCAGTGGAATCAGACAAAAGCTCACGTCTGAGCTTTGCCAACTTGGCCTTTAGTTGACCCAAATGGAACGACGTGGCCTTGTTCTTTTGGGTCTTGGCCATCTCATCTTCGATGGCCTTGATCTTCTCGACGGTCGTCATTGAGAGAAGGCGAAAAGTTTTTGATGGAAAGTTAAAAGATAAGAAAAATGAGAAAAATGAGCAAGATACTTTGAAATGATTTGTTTTTGTTAGACTGATTTGTTTGTTGAGGGTGAGTAATGGCTTCGTATGCTCAGTTGTGGTACGTAAAAAATTACAGGTGTAGATACAGGGCTTCACCTTTTTTGCAGCCACTAAACCACCATCCAATTCACTGCTGCATAGAGGAAAACGAAAGAAAGAATAGAAAATCCAATTTTTTTTACTCTTAAAAAAAACCATTCCCCTCTTTAAATTTCATTTTTTGACCGTTCGCATCCTTTTCTCTCACCCACCTTTCCAACTGCCTCTGCTTCCTGCACTCTTAAAAAATCTTCAGATACTCACTGAATTTTTCAGTCCTTTCCATCTACACGCTACATTCCCCCCATAAAAATAACCCAACATGGCGAAAAAAGGGAAGAAGACAAGCAACTGGGATGACGATGAGGATATGTATGAGCAGCCTGTTGCCGAGGAATTTGGTGCTAATGCTGCTGTTACCAGCGAATCACCTGCCCCAGAAGATGCAGAAGAGGCCCCAGCAGCAGACTTTTTGAGCTCTATTCGAAGCAGCAAAAAGAAGAAAGAGGCTAAGGAACAAGAGGAGAAAGATAAAAAAGACGGCCCTAGGTTGTTAAGTAAAAAAGAAAAGGAGAAGTTGAAGAAAGAGGCAGAGAAGTTGGCTAAGAAAGAGGCCGCCAACAAGAAGAAACAAGATCAAGCCGCCAAGAAGGAACAGATCAAGGAGGCCAACAAGAAGAATGCCGCCAGTAACCTTGAGAAGAAGGAGGCTAGTGCTGCCGCTGAGAGTCCCGAGCCTCAAGAGGCTCCTAAAGCTGCTCCAAAGAAGGCTGCCAAGAAGGTTCCCGCCGGTCTCGCCGCTTTAAAACGCCAGCTCGAATTGAAAAAGCAAATGGAGGAGGAGCAGAAGGCCGAGGAAGAGGCTGAGGAACAACGTAGACTCGAAGAAGAAAAGGCTCAAGCTGCCAAAGCCGCCGAAGACGCTGCAGCAAGAGAAGCCAAGAAGGAGAAGGAGCGCTTGAAGAGAGAGCGCTTGAAGGCTGAGGGTAAGTTGTTGAGCAAGAAGCAACGTGAGGAGAAGCGTGCACAAGACCGTCGTCGTGAATTGTTGTTACAATCTTCGAATGTGACCGTCAGAGGTTTAGAGAAAAAGACTGAAACTGAAGAAGGCGCTGAAGCTAAACCCAAGAGAGTAGTTTACACAAAGAAAAAGTCTACTAAGCCTAAGACCTTTGAGCAGAAGCAGAGCCACCAAAAGACCGCCGAAGAGAAGAAAACCGCCGAGGATGCCGACGTTGTCGATGATTGGGAAGCTCTTTTGGACGACGAGGATGCTGCTGTTGAAGATTGGGAGACTTCTTTGGGCGATGGAGAAACGAAGAACGAAAAAGAAGTTGAAGAGGAAGAAGAACAAGACGAGGAAGAAGAACAAGAAGATAATGCTGCTGTCGCTGCCGCCGCTGCCGCCGCCGCTGAGGCCGAAAAAGCTCGTCAATCTGCTGCTCGTAAGGCTGCCGAAGAAGAGGCTCTTGCAAAAAAGACTGCCTCCTCCACTACTCCCGAAAAGGAGCTCAGATCGCCCATCTGCTGTATTTTGGGACACGTCGATACCGGTAAGACCAAGTTGTTGGACAAAATCAGACAAACAAACGTGCAGGGTGGCGAAGCTGGTGGAATCACCCAACAGATTGGTGCCACTTACTTCCCAGTAGACGCCATCAAACAGAAGACCCAGGTTATGGCCAAATACGAGAAATCCGTGTTTGAAGTCCCAGGTCTTTTGATTATCGACACCCCAGGTCACGAGTCCTTCACCAACTTAAGATCCCGTGGTTCGTCGTTGTGTAACATTGCCATTTTGGTCATTGACATCATGCACGGCTTGGAGCAACAGACGCTCGAGTCTATTCGTTTATTGCGTGACAGAAAGGCTCCATTTATTGTGGCATTGAACAAAATTGACAGATTGTACGATTGGAAGGCATCGCCCAACGAGTCTTTCCGCGGAACTTATACGCAACAGAAACAGTCGGTCCAAAACGAGTTCATGACCAGATACGAGCAAATCAAGGTTGCATTGGCCGAGCAGGGATTGAACTCCGAGTTGTATTTCCAAAACAAGAACATGTCGAAGTACGTATCGATTGTCCCCACGTCTGCCGTAACTGGTGAGGGTGTTCCCGATTTATTGTGGTTATTGCTCGAGTTGACACAGAAGAGAATGTCGCGCCAGTTGATGTACTTGTCGAAGGTCGAGGCCACCATTTTGGAGGTCAAGGTCGTCGAAGGTTTCGGTTACACCATTGATGTGGTTTTATCCAACGGTGTATTGAAAGAGGGTGATCGTGTGGTGCTCTGTGGCTTAAACGGTCCTATTGCTACAAACATCAGAGCGTTGCTTACTCCGCCCCCTTCGCGTGAGTTGCGTATCAAGTCCGAGTATATCCATCACAAAGAAGTCAAGGCAGCTTTGGGTGTAAAGATCGCCGCCAACGACTTGGAGAAGGCCGTGGCTGGTTCTCGTTTGTTGGTGGTCGGCCCTGATGACGACGAGGACGACCTCATGGAGGAAGTCATGGATGACTTGACTGGTTTGTTGGATTCTGTAGATAGTTCTGGTAAGGGTGTTGTTGTTCAAGCCTCGACGTTGGGTTCATTGGAGGCTCTTTTGGACTTCTTGAAGGACATGAAGATTCCCGTAATGTCGATTGGTTTGGGTCCAGTGTACAAGAGAGACGTAATGAAGGCCACTACGATGTTGGAAAAGGCACCTGAGTTGGCCATTATGTTGTGTTTCGACGTGAAGGTTGACAAGGAAGCCGAGCAATACGCCGAGGAGCAGCACATCAAGATCTTCAACGCAGACATTATCTATCACTTGTTCGACCAGTTCACGGCGTACCAGGAGAAGTTACTTGAGCAGCGTAGAAAGGACTTTTTGGAATATGCGGTCATGCCCTGTGTGTTGAAGACGATCCAGATTATCAACAAGAGAAATCCTATGATCATCGGTGTCGATGTTATGGAGGGTGCTGTTCGTATTGGAACGCCAATCTGTGCGGTGCGCAGAGAACCCGGCTCCTCTGAGCCTAATGTGCTTGTTTTGGGCCGGGTCACGTCTTTGGAGGTGAACCACAAGTCTGTTGACTCCGTTAAGAAGGGCCAGACCGCTGCTGGTGTGGCCATGAGATTGGACAATCCCAGCGCCGCCCAACCCACCTGGGGCCGTCATGTGGACGAGTCCGATAACTTGTACTCATTGATTTCGAGAAAATCGATTGACACTTTGAAGGACCCCGCTTTCAGAGACACCGTGTCGCGTGACGACTGGTTGTTGATCAAGAAGTTGAAGCCTGTCTTCGACATTAAATAATGATTATAGTTTGATTAAATGAGAGGAAGAGTTTGTGTAGAAACAAAAGTTTTGAGGGATTAAAGGGTTTATTTGAAATAGGAAAGAGGGGCTCTTGGTATAGGAAGTTGTTGTATTTTCTGTTTCTGCAATTCGAAATGGTGTCGATGGAGGAAATGAAAGCGATTTTTAAATTAATGAGTCTTTACTCGAAAATTGCAAGAGTCTTTAATTGAAAAATGATTTAAATGACTCGAAAATGGTTGTTGAGTGTAACTTTTAATGGATACGCATTTTCACCTCTTTAGGATGGCTTTTAAGACGATGAGGGCATTATTTCGGAAGATATCTATAAGTCCCATCCACTTTTTAATTCTTCATCTTTATTTTTGAACCCTCCTCGGACTTATACATGCTTACAGAGATGGAAATTTGTTCGTTTATGAGCAAAAGGAATCCACTTGATTAGTCCAGATTTCGATTTATTAATGGAGTCAAATTTGATCAACTCTTGTATTTTACCTTTTTATATTAGGCAAAACTAATTTTGAGTCATTAAAAATTCGTTCCGATCAGTATATTGTCTGTTTAATTTGTTATCAAATATGAGCAGTAAACAATCAGTGGTGGTCTCAAAATCGAATTAAGTAAATTCAAATCAAAGCTAAGAAGTCAAATAATAGTTTTGATTAATATTTAATATGTCAAATTCGCTCCCCATTGTTAAATTCGCTATTCAAGATTTAAAATTAGTTTCTCTCATAAATGGAGCCATAGTGGCTAAACCCAAATACTGCTATGACAAATACTTTGCTCTTAACACCTGCTTTCGTTTGGTACCATTCTTAAAAAATTTAAAAAATGTTTGCTTTTGTGTCCCAGTGACGATTCGAACCTGCGATAATGTCTGAAACCTCCTCGCCAAATTTAGCGTTTGAAGCTTCCCACTAGGCCACGAGGTCCGAAATCGGGACTGAGGAAGAAAATGTTTATATGATTTGTAATATATGTAGGATATACTTTCAATCAAAGCAAATCATTCGTAAAACACAACAATCATTTTTTTAAATGGAGAATCATTGAACGAAATTATTGAGTATTTGTGTTTTACCTCTTTAAGCCTTTTGAACTGTTTTGGCAACATTTTGTGGCATTTACAACATTTCGATAGTCTCCATCAACTGGTCCCTCTTATCTATCTCTTTCTTTCCTCTCAATTCGCTTGATGGTTAAGAATTTCTAGGTCGACTCTTTGGGGATTTTGAATAGTGGAGGTTGAATGGTGGAGTAGCTGTTAGAAGAACAGTTTTGCTAACATTTATCAACCCGAGGTCTGCATGCGCTAACTTTTAACAAATAGTCTAACAAGTAGTCAGAATAAAGACTAATTTCGATGAAGGTTCTGTTTGAGTTAAAGTTTGCTATCTATATGTTGTCTGATTTCTCGGCGCTGGCTCCTATCCACAAGAAAAGTAGCCAGGGGACGGTAAAGAGAAGGGCTTTATCAAAAGAACAAATTCTTCAACACTCTCTTGGATGTCGAACTGTTTTGAAACTTTTACGGTCGAGATGCGGGTCTCATTTGTGACAATGAAGAAGAATGTTACAACTTACCGTAACCAACTTATTCTCATGTACTAAATGATTCATTGAACAAATATATTCTATTAAGAAAGTGAATTTTCTTACCAGAAGTCTCTACAAGAACGGTCTTCCTCGCATATGGTCTACTTCAATCATCATTTCCGACAGAGATCCCAGGAAACTCCAGTCCGATTTAGCAAATTTTGTTCTCACAACCTATCAACAGAGCCAAATTTCACATACACAATAATAGATCACACGCAATGCTTGTGCAAGTATAAACCATAGGACAAGACAAAAGAGACAAAGAAAAGACATAAAAATCAAAATCGAAACAGAATAAAACAAAAGTGTGAAATATAATAAAAGAAAGAAGAAGATCAATTCCAACTCTCATTACCATATGCCCTATCCTTCATAAATCCAAGAGTCTCCTCTTTTTGCAGCCACATCCATCCATACAATAAATAATCCCCCTTCAGGCAAACCCACCAATCCCAAAGAAATACCCGACCTTTTCGAAAAAATAAACTATAAATACGCCTTCGATTCCTTCCAAGTTTTTCCCCGTAATTTCCAAAAACCCTCTTCTTCCAATTTTGCATCCTCCCTCCACCATGCCGTCCGCTCACTCATCCAATCACCTACACCCACATTCCTCTTACCAGCCAACACCTTCGACACCCAAATGCAAGACTTACCACCCGTAGGAGGTTATGAGCCTGTTCAATGGAAGAGAAACCTTCCATCACGTGGTTTCCGTCCCAGTATCTACTTCTGGGGCATTACTGGCATCATGGCATTTGGTTTCTACCGTTTCTATCAAGGTGTAGATGAACAACGTGAACTTGCTAGAGAGCGTCAGTGGGCACGTTTCCACTTAGAGCCATTGTTGCGTGCAGAGGAAGACAGACATCTTGCACGTCGATACTTTGCCGAAATGAAGAGACAACAGATGGTGGCTGCTACCATGAATGATCAGGATAGAGCCAAGTTTGAGGAGGCGATTTATCATGATGAGTCGAAGAGACGGTTTCCAAGGTTTACGGCTGGGCTTGAGCCTGCTGCTCGTTGACTTGATTAGACTAGGCGATAGCCTAAGCTAGTGATGTCGTAGACTATGCTATAGATGAAAGGTACAGACTGGAACACAATTCTATTCTATAGAATCGGCAGAATTCTATGGAATGAAATCTATGGACTCTATGAATTTCATCGAATCTATGAATTCTACAGATCATTCTATCCTATAGATTAGAGTATGCTCTATTCATACCATCTAAACCTACGACTACAGCCTATAAGTTTATGCCAGAACACTTAACGATGGATTGGATCGCATGATCTGCATGGATGCAGAATATACTTAATAAAAGACTAGCGGAGTAGATGTCAATAAAAGGGGTTATCTTTTTGACAGATAGTTTGAGTAAAGTGAAAGTAGATAGACAGAAAAGAAGCGAAAAGAAGAGAAAAGAAGAGAACTGAAAAGAAAAAATTTACTGAAAACTACAATCAATCAAAAAAAAAAACAAGTTTCCTACCTCTGAATTAATTCCCTTTTATTCCTCTTCTTCCTTCTCTATCTCCTTCGTCCGTAATCTATAACCGCATACCTTCAACTACACCCTTTTCCACTACACCTACCCAAGTTTTGCCCTAATGTCGAAAAAAATCACAAGTGCGGACCAGGTTCGTGCCGTTCTTGACAACTATGACTACTTTCTCTTCGATTGCGATGGCGTCATTTGGCTTGGAGACCATATTCTTCCCCACGTTGTTGAAACGCTTGCGCTCTTGAAACAGCACAACAAAACAGTCTTTTTCGTAACAAACAACTCTTCCAAGGCACGTTCTGACTACCTTGCGAAATTTGCAAAGTTGGGCATTCCTGACGTCTCGAAACAAGAGGTATTTGGCCTGTCCTACGCTACGGCCGTTTACGTCGAAAAGATCTTGACTCTTCCCAAGGATAAAAAGGTTTGGGTGTTGGGTGAGGCTGGAATCGAGAAGGAGCTCCAAGAGGCAGGTTACCAGACAGTGGGTGGCACTGACCCGGCCCTTACTGCTGACGGAATTCATTTCGACTCGTCACATCCGGCATTGACGCAATTAGACCCGGCGGTCGGTGCTGTAGTGGTTGGATTGTCGCTCAACATCAATTATCTTAAGCTTAGCGCCACGTTGCAGTATTTGTTGAAGGATAACAAGAGCCTTCCATTCATTGCCACAAACATCGACTCCACGTTTCCATCCAAGGGTATGCTCTTAATTGGCGCCGGATCCATCGTCGAGACGGTCTCCTTTGCTAGTGGTAGACAACCGGACGCCATCTGTGGCAAGCCAAACTTGTCGATGATGAATTCGATCAAAGCCGACTGTCCTGGATTGAAGGAGAACCCATCGCGAGGGCTTATGATTGGAGATCGCTTAAATACAGATATGAAGTTTGGTCGTGATGGCGGTCTCGACACGCTTTTGGTTCTTACGGGGATTGAGCAGGAGGATGTGGTGAAGAGTCTTCCTAAGGAAACCGCTCCAACCTATTACGCAGATAAACTCGGAGATTTTTACGAGCTCTTGCTAAAGTGAGAAAGGATAAGAAAGAAAGAAGGGGATGGGTTTGTTGTAGGAGAGAAACGCTGGTGATGGGACACAATTGTACTATACTGGAAAGACCAAACACCGAACATTGACACTAAAGACAAAGAAAGCTTTGAAGAGCGATATCACTAGACGATAGAAGCCACTGATGTGTTTTAGTTTGGCCCTTTCAGTTAAAGTCCTAATGGTGTTAGGACATTGATACACATACCCAAGTTATAACTTATTAGAATTGACTTATAAAATGATAGAGTATTGTTTTTCTGTATATCCGTTCTCAATTCTTCAACGTTTACTCTTTTAGCCTTTTTCGTTTACTCTTTTAGCTTTCTTCGTTTTTAGCCTTCTTCTTTACTCTTTCAGCCTTCTTCTTTACTCTTTCAGCCTTCTTCGTTTACTCTTTTAGCCTTCGTTTCCTTCATTTCCATCCTATCTTCACTGGATCAAATTCATGCGCAATGATGTCAAATATCAACCTTCAAACTTCATGTCGTCCCGTGGTCATAACCAGAGCTCGTGTATGTTTGCATCGGATGCACGGCCATGCTAATTCCGAAACAGCCCTTTCGTAAATTAACAATCATATACATCCAATGGACATGTTAAGATACCCCTAAATATGCAAAAAAATTAATGCTGGCACTCCTGTTTTACCTGCCGCCGGGTCCTTTTCTGTTCCGGTTTAGCGCCGAGCCTTAGCATCCACCACCCAACTTGCAACTAAAATTTTTAGAGTGTCAGCGACGCTCAAGACATCGAATCTAGATCTCGCCGTTTAGGGACAATGCAAGCGAAAAAAAGGCCGTTAGAGAGGAGGGATGTGCAATGAAAAACAGCAGGTTTTGAGTGAGCTTTACAATATTCGATAATTATTCTTCTACAATCTAAGGGGGTGAAAGGAACCTGATTCAAAACCGCTTATGAAGTCTATTTGTTATAATTTCACAAGACCCTCTCTTTCGAAATAAATACTTTAAGAGGCCAGGGCCAGTGCTACCAACCCAAAACCTTTTTTTCAATTCATTATTCAATTCCAAAATCATTTTTTATTTTTCCTTGATCCTTTCACTTCCAATCTTTATACATTTCTCAAGTTCATTTGGCCCCCTGTGTCCTGTCTTCTCCTCCATTTCAATACTAAAAAGCCTTCTGACGTAACACATACGTCATCGCTACCTTTATTTCCTGAACACAAAACTGCTTGTCTTGTATATAACTCTTTTTCCTGTACATAGAGATTTTTTTGTTAACCCGTTCTGAAGAAAAATATGGTTGTGTAGTGCTCTTTTTTTACGTGGGCACGTGACATATTATTTCAAGTCTGATGACAACGGAAACCCACCCTTCCACTACTAGTATAATCAACGAATTTGAGAGGTTGCACATCAATTCCATTCATCAACACCGGTTGAATTTTTTTAAATCCTTTTCGGTCTAAAAAATACGTGTCATTATCAATTGCGACACGTGACTCGTCCTTTATCTTTTGTTCCCTCTTTGTTCTGGTGTGTTTCATCCTAGACTACAAGACCCCTCCCCATCCTGCTTCGCTTGAGAAGAGTATCGGTTGAATCGGTATACGTGACTCGGGTGAATCGGAGTAAGTGACTTGGACTTGTTCTGTTCTGTTCCTGTTCTGTCTTCTGTCTTCTGTCTCCTGTGCCTGTTCATATTTGTACCCCCATACACAGAAACAATCGAAGGTACACTTTCCCTTTCCCAAGTTATCGCTTGGATCCTAACTTTTCACGTAATCGACACACATCATGTTTGAAACTAAAAAAAAACATTTGCAAGAAAGTGGATTGGTCGACTGGCCGGTATTCTCGGAGTTGGTGGCCATGGATGAAGATGAAGAAGGTTTCTCGCAAGGACTCTTTCAGACGTTCGTCGACCAGTTCGAAGAAACGTATACGGAGCTAGAGGAAAACATAAAAGAAAAAGATCTCGACAAATTGTCGTCTTTGGGCCATTATCTTAAGGGTTCAGCGGCAGCTTTGGGTTTGGTTACCGTTGCAGAACAATGTGAACGAATCCAAAATTATGGCCACAGAAACAACTGCGATGACTTCGAGCTATCTGACGACGGTGTGCCCAAAGATGAGGCGCAAGACTCTTATTGGCTCGCACTTGTGAAGGATGCTATGGAGAAGGTTCAGGATGCTTTCAAAGAGCTGAAGGCTGCGCTAAATGAGTACTTTGGCGAGCTGGCGGACAGTCTGGACTAGCCGGTTGTGGCGGCCGTGTCTCTTTTTTCTACGCTCGCTCATGACGCCGCCGCCGAGCCGTATTCGGCTTTTACTTCCCCCACTTGTCAGCATGAGATAGCCATAATATACATTAGAATGAAGCGGTGTAGAAGGGAGAAAAAGTAGGATATATGTAGTAGGATAATGGTAGCAGGATAATGGTAGTATGACATTAGAAGTTGGTACTGGAAGCAGAAATTTGAAGGACGTATGATTTTATACATATGGAAAAACATCAATTTGAAGCACTCTTAAAAGCAGACAACTATTATAAGACTTTCAAATACAATTCTCGTTCCGTGTTTCTTTATTTTTATTTCAATCGCATCATACCATTACCTTACGGTGAAACACACAATACTTCATAAGGTATTCCTCTTGGGGCACCAATTCGTCCAAAAACAGAGGGAAATAAAACACCCGTCTCAAGTTGAATCCCCCTCGACTAGGATCCGCAATTGGTTCACAAGAAAGCACCTCCCATGCTGGGTCAACCTCACCATTCTTCAAAAGTTGTGGCTCTCCACTCTCAGCATTTACAGGCGAGTCGTTATCAATGTAAAAATCACACTTCTCGAAGGGAACGACTTTGTCCGCCTCGAAAAGGTTCTTGGCATTCATATTTGCTGGATAAACGGACGCAGCTTCCTTCACAGAAACTCCTTCCTTGAAATCTCCTGGAAGGAGCCCATCAAAGCCACTACGAACAAAGCGAAGGCGATAGTTGTCGGGAAGAAACATTGACGTGGGGAAATGATACCACTCGCGGCCCACACAAACGTTCTGAATATCTGAAGAAGGGTAGCTTTGTTCCCATTCATGAAAAACGTCGGCACTGGTGAGAGGAGCACCATACGTATGCATCAATGCCAAAATTCTCGATCCAGAAATGCTCACATAGAGAATAGACGAGATTAGAATGAGGAATCGTGACACGGCCTTTGAGGATACTAATTGACGGAAAGCGTCAACCAGTTCGCCAGTGAAAACGGCTGCAGAGACACACATCAACGAGTATATTGGGTAGAGGAACCTTTCCTCCTTGTGTGCCTGTCTAAAAAAGATAAAGCTCCACACAAGGATGGGCACAGATGACCCAAAAGCGGCCTTGTACTTATGGCGGCTAATGTACGGATTGAGAACGGCACCAGCGTACCCGAGGACAAAAACCACGTTGAAGTTGAGCACAAGATTAAGTATGTAGTAAGAGAATGGTTCTGTGCCAAAGATTTCTGGGCCCTCACCCTCCAAGGCAAAAACATTGTAGAGAACGATATTTAACGGCACAAAGAGCATTTCGCGATTGTAGAAATACGAGTCAATGCAAAGAAGAACAATAACCATGGCTGGGAGAATGGCCCAGCACGAAAAGACGATTCTGGTGAGCGGAGGTGTTTGATAACGAGCACGTAACGTGAAAAGACCAAACGGAACGCCAATTGCCAATGCAAAGGGCCATCCGAAAAGACCTGCAATTAAATAACAAGTGATGGCATGTACGCTAGGTCCAACGACTCCCAAGGAGATATCGGTGTTGAGAACTTTAAGTGCCGACGCCGTGCCCCAATTAATCCATGTCATGGCAAACGACGAAGGAAGAAGTGCCACACTGGCATGTGACATTCCAGGTGCAAAAGTAGTAAATAAGAGGTACCAATTTGCCGTTGATTGATTGAAATTCTTGCGGAGAGACAGATAGAGCTTAAGCTCCGAGAATGCCGTGAAACCGGCTAAAGCGACCACACGAAGGAAGTAGAACGTGGCAGATGGCGGGAGCGCCCATGCTGCCAACTTTTTGAGGTCAAGGAATGGTCCAGCTGCGAAATAGTAGGGGATCAAGTATGCATATGAACGAATGGCCCAAGCGGGTGAGTATTCCCACGTCTGTTTGCCAAATCCGCGCAAAAGAAGATTTAATGGTTCCCAATAGTTGTATGATTCATCGCAATCGGCGATTATCATGTAGAGACCACAATGGTAGCGGACAATGACGTTTAGTATCACTAAGAGAAAACCAGCCAAAACCAGAAGAAACGAGGTGGGTTTGGCTTCATTTAAACCGTCAACCTCAACAGTTATGAGCTCTGTCTCAACCTTCACGGATTCGGTAATTTCAACGTTGGTTTTTTCGTCCAGAATCATGGGGTTGAAGAGTAAGTTGCAGCCACACCTACTAGGACTAATTAATATAGTTGGGGGAACACGCTGAGAAGGACCAAGAAAAAATGGGAAATTAGGAGATTTTTGGGAGATGCAGGTCAAAAAAAGGGAAATTAGAAAGATTTGGTTTGTTTTGAAGAAATTGATTTTTGTGGGAAATTTATTATGTTTCTTTGTTATCTCGGCGGTGTTTGATTTCTATAATGGAAGAAGATACGAAAGAAAAGGATGAGATTTTAAAGAAACGATATAAAACTTATAATTTAAACCTTTTTTTTTTTTTTTTTTT